>CM059796.1:33307500-33487500 GCA_030435695.1 Brachymystax lenok tsinlingensis
CTACCTCACTGCTGAATAATAAACAGGACAGATCTCCCTCACTGCTGAATAATAAACAGGACAGATCTCCCTCACTGCTGAATAATAAACAGGACAGATCTACCTCACTGCTGAATAATAAACAGGACAGAGTTTTGAAGCTGCAGTCTTTCTCTACTACTTAAATATTTTTTAACCATCTTATTTTTTATGTTCCTCCAGTCCCTCCATACATACCTATGCATACAAACACAGGCACGTATGATTGCATGCACACCCTCGCTCGCTCGTATGCATGTGTGTGCATAATTGGAAGTGAGAGAGGCAGAACTGTAAACTAGACAAGCTGCCAATTGGTAAAACAAACATGCTCTTCATTCAGCCAAAGTCTAGATTAGTGTCAAGAATGTGGCTAAAGATTAATGGCTAAGAGCTGCTTATAGGAAATGTATGAGAAAGACTCCTGAAATGATTATCCACAATTTAACTAAACTGTTTCTTGTGTGGTTGAGAGACTAAATGAGTGAGAGCTATAGAGAGAGAGTCAAAGTCACCATTATTAGTCAGTTGTACAACCAAATGCCTTCAACTGAAATGTGTCTTCTACATTTAACCCAACCCCTCTGAATCAGAGAGGTGCGGGGGGGCTGCCTTAATCGACATCCACGTCTTCGGCGCCCAGGGAACAGTGGGTTAACTGCCTTGTTCAGGGGCAGAACGACAGATTTTTACCTTGCCAGCTCGGGGATTCGAACCTGCAACCCTCCGGTTACAAGTCCAACACTCTAACCACTAGGCTACCTGCCGCCCATGAGAGAGATGAGGAGAGAGAGAGCTAGAGAGACGAGGAGAGAGAGAGATGAGGAGAGAGAGAGATGAGGAGAGAGAGAGCTAGAGAGAGATGGGGAGAGAGAGAGATGAGGAGAGAGAGAGCTAGAGAGAGATGAGGAGAGAGAGAGATGAAGAGAGAGAGAGCTAGAGAGAGATGAGGAGAGAGAGAGATGAGGAGAGAGTGCTAGAGAGAGATGAGGAGAGAGAGAGATGAGGAGAGAGAGAGAGAGAGAGCTAGAGAGAGAGCTAGAGAGAGATGAGGAGAGAGAGTGCTAGAGAGAGAGAGAGAGAGAGAGAGAGAGAGAGCTAGAGAGAGAGGGAGAGAGAGCTAGAGAGAGAGAGAGAGAGAGCTAGAGAGAGAGCAGCTCAACATGCTCTGCTCACACCTGCTGTAATGGTCCGGGCCTAAACCACACAGAAACAACACTAGACACTATGGAACACAAAGCTTTTACTATCTCATCCTGGAATATACAAGGTCTGAGGTCATCTAAAGAGCAGGAACCCAGACTTCATCAAAGAAATTGGAAATACAGACATCCTATAAGAAACATGGTATAGAGGAGACGGACCCACTGGTTGCCCTCTAGGTTACAGAGAGCTGGTAGTCCCATCCACCAAACTACCAGGTGTGAAACAGGGAAGAGACTCACGGGGGTGTGCTAATTTGGTATAGAGCAGACCTAACACACTCTATTAAATTAGTCAAAACTGGAACATTTTACATCTGGCTAGAAATGAATAATGAAATTATCTCAACAGAGACAAATGTCCTCATATGTGCCACCTACTGTATATCCCCCCAATAGAATCCCCATACTTTAACGATGACAGATTCTCCATCCTAGAGGGGGGAGATCAACAATTTCCAGAACCAGGGACATGTACTAGTCTGTTGCAACCTAAATGCCAGAACTGGACAAGAACCCGACACCCTCAGCACACAGGGGGATAAACACCTACCTGGAGGTGACAGCATTCCCTCCCCAATAGACACAACTACGACAACATAACCAACCAAAATGGGTCACAACTCCTGCAGCTCTGTCGGACGCTGGGTATGTACATAGTCAATGGTAGGCTTCGAGGGGACTCCTATGATAGGTACAGTACACCTATAGCTCATCAGTTGGCAGTAGTAATGTAGTCTACTTTTTCACTGACCTCAACCAAGAGTCTCTTAGAGCGTTCACAGTCAGTCCACTGACACCCCTATCAGATCACAGCAAAATCACACTACTGGAACAGAGCAACACTCAATCATGGCATTAAAGCCAAAGGAACTGAATAATATTAAGAAATGCTATAGATGGAAGGACAATAGCGTGGAAACCTACCAAAAAACAATGAAGCAATAACAAATTCAATACCTTCTATACAATTTCCTGGACAAAATGTTTCACTGTAATAGTGAAGGTGTAAACTTGGCAGTAGAAAACCTAAACAGTATATTTGACCTCTCAACTTCCCTATCAAATCAAAAAAATTCAAGCAGACAACATAAGAAAATGAACAACAATGATTTGATGAAGAATGCAAAAACCTAAGAAAGAAATTGAGAAACCTGTCCAACCAAAAACATAGAGACCCAGAAAACCTGAGCCTACGCCTTCACTATGGTGAATCACTAAAACAATACAGAAATACACTACATAAAAAGAAGGAACAGCACGTCAGAATTCAGCTCAATGTAATTGAAGAATCCATAGAATCTAACCACTTCTGGGAAAATTGGAACACACTAAACAAACAAAAACATAACGAAGAGTTAACTATCCATAACAGAGATGTGTGGATAAACCACTCTCCAATCTTTTTGTCTCTATCACAAAGAACAAACAGCAAAAACATATACATGATCAATTAATCAATTATTAAAGACGACCAGAATCCAATTACATTGAATGAACTACAGGACAAAATACAAACCCTCCAACCCATAAAGGCCTGTGGTGTTGATGGTATCCTCAATGAAATGATAAAATATACAGACCACAAATTCCAATTTGCTATACTAAAACTCTTTAATCATCCATGGCTCTGGCATCTTCCCCAATATTTGGAACCAAGGAGTGATCACCCCAATCCACAAAAGTGGAGACAAATTTGACCCCAATAACTACCGTGGGATATGCGTCAACAGCAACCTTGGGAAAATCCTCTGCATTATCATTAACAGCAGACTCGTACATTTCCTCAGTGAAAACAATGTACTGAGCAAATGTCACATTGGCTTTTTACCAAATTACCGTGCGACAGACCACATATTCACCCTGCACACCCTAATTGACAAACAAACAAACCAAAACAAGTCTTCTCATGCTTTGGGGATTTCAAAAAAAGCTTTTGACTCAATTTGGCATGAGGGTCTGCTATACAAATTGATGGAAAGTGGTGTTGAGGGGAAAAATATATGACATTATAAAATCTATGTACACAAACAAACAGTGATCCTGTGGTCATATTCTATAGGGTCATTCTGTAACTCCTCTCTACAGTGATCCTGTGGTCATATTCTATAGGGTCATTCTGTAACTCCTCTCTACAGTGATCCTGTGGTCATATTCTATAGGGTCATTCTCTAACTCCTCTCTACAGTGATCCTGTGGTCATATTCTATAGGGTCATTCTGTAACTCCTCTCTACAGTGAACCTGTGGTCATATTCTATAGGGTCATTCTCTAACTCCTCTCTACAGTGATCCTGTGGTCATATTCTATAGGGTCATTCTCTAACTCCTCTCTACAGTGATCCTGTGGTCATATTCTATAGGGTCATTCTCTAACTCCTCTCTACAGTGATCCTGTGGTCATATTCTATAGGGTCATTCTCTAACTCCTCTCTACAGTGATCCTGTGGTCATATTCTATAGGGTCATTCTCTAACTCCTCTCTACAGTGATCCTGTGGTCATATTCTATAGGGTCATTCTCTAACTCCTCTCTACAGTGATCCTGTGGTCATATTCTATAGGGTCATTCTGTAACTCCTCTCTACAGTGATCCTGTGGTCATATTCTATAGGGTCATTCTGTAACTCCTCTCTACAGTGATCCTGTGGTCATATTCTATAGGGTCATTCTGTAACTCCTCTCTACAGTGATCCTGTGGTCATATTCTATAGGGTCATTCTCTAACTCCTCTCTACAGTGATCCTGTGGTCATATTCTATAGGGTCATTCTGTAACTCCTCTCTACAGTGATCCTGTGGTCATATTCTATAGGGTCATTCTGTAACTCCTCTCTACAGTGATCCTGTGGTCATATTCTATAGGGTCATTCTGTAACTCCTCTCTACAGTGATCCTGTGGTCATATTCTATAGGGTCATTCTGTAACTCCTCTCTACAGTGATCCTGTGGTCATATTCTATAGGGTCATTCTCTAACTCCTCTCTACAGTGATCCTGTGGTCATATTCTATAGGGTCATTCTGTAACTCCTCTCTACAGTGATCCTGTGGTCATATTCTATAGGGTCATTCTCTAACTCCTCTCTACAGTGATCCTGTGGTCATATTCTATAGGGTCATTCTCTAACTCCTCTCTACAGTGATCCTGTGGTCATATTCTATAGGGTCATTCTGTAACTCCTCTCTACAGTGATCCTGTGGTCATATTCTATAGGGTCATTCTCTAACTCCTCTCTACAGTGATCCTGTGGTCATATTCTATAGGGTCATTCTCTAACTCCTCTCTACAGTGATCCTGTGGTCATATTCTATAGGGTCATTCTCTAACTCCTCTCTACAGTGATCCTGTGGTCATATTCTATAGGGTCATTCTCTAACTCCTCTCTACAGTGATCCTGTGGTCATATTCTATAGGGTCATTCTGTAACTCCTCTCTACAGTGATCCTGTGGTCATATTCTATAGGGTCATTCTCTAACTCCTCTCTACAGTGATCCTGTGGTCATATTCTATAGGGTCATTCTCTAACTCCTCTCTACAGTGATCCTGTGGTCATATTCTATAGGGTCATTCTCTAACTCCTCTCTACAGTGATCCTGTGGTCATATTCTATAGGGTCATTCTGTAACTCCTCTCTACAGTGATCCTGTGGTCATATTCTATAGGGTCATTCTGTAACTCCTCTCTACAGTGATCCTGTGGTCATATTCTATAGGGTCATTCTCTAACTCCTCTCTACAGTGATCCTGTGGTCATATTCTATAGGGTCATTCTCTAACTCCTCTCTACAGTGATCCTGTGGTCATATTCTATAGGGTCATTCTGTAACTCCTCTCTACAGTGATCCTGTGGTCATATTCTATAGGGTCATTCTGTAACTCCTCTCTACAGTGATCCTGTGGTCATATTCTATAGGGTCATTCTGTAACTCCTCTCTACAGTGATCCTGTGGTCATATTCTATAGGGTCATTCTGTAACTCCTCTCTACAGTGATCCTGTGGTCATATTCTATAGGGTCATTCTGTAACTCCTCTCTACAGTGATCCTGTGGTCATATTCTATAGGGTCATTCTCTAACTCCTCTCTACAGTGATCCTGTGGTCATATTCTATAGGGTCATTCTCTAACTCCTCTCTACAGTGATCCTGTGGTCATATTCTATAGGGTCATTCTGTAACTCCTCTCTACAGTGATCCTGTGGTCATATTCTATAGGGTCATTCTCTAACTCCTCTCTACAGTGATCCTGTGGTCATATTCTATAGGGTCATTCTGTAACTCCTCTCTACAGTGATCCTGTGGTCATATTCTATAGGGTCATTCTCTAACTCCTCTCTACAGTGATCCTGTGGTCATATTCTATAGGGTCATTCTCTAACTCCTCTCTACAGTGATCCTGTGGTCATATTCTATAGGGTCATTCTGTAACTCCTCTCTACAGTGATCCTGTGGTCATATTCTATAGGGTCATTCTGTAACTCCTCTCTACAGTGATCCTGTGGTCATATTCTATAGGGTCATTCTCTAACTCCTCTCTACAGTGATCCTGTGGTCATATTCTATAGGGTCAT
This sequence comes from Brachymystax lenok tsinlingensis, assembly GCA_030435695.1. Lineage (NCBI taxonomy): Eukaryota > Metazoa > Chordata > Actinopteri > Salmoniformes > Salmonidae > Brachymystax > Brachymystax lenok. The sequence continues at coordinate 33,313,289 of CM059796.1, forward strand.
TCTCTAACTCCTCTCTACAGTGATCCTGTGGTCATATTCTATAGGGTCATTCTCTAACTCCTCTCTACAGTGATCCTGTGGTCATATTCTATAGGGTCATTCTGTAACTCCTCTCTACAGTGATCCTGTGGTCATATTCTATAGGGTCATTCTCTAACTCCTCTCTACAGTGATCCTGTGGTCATATTCTATAGGGTCATTCTCTAACTCCTCTCAGTGATCATAAAGGTGAAATAAAAAGAAAATAAATAAAACATAGTGATCATTCTATAGGGTCATATATTAGTTTGATCCTTCTCTAGAAGGGGGGGCAACTGTTTGGCTCCACTCAGAGCCCTATCATAGCGTGACAGTATTCATTGTACTCTGGTGTAAAACCAGACTAGAACCTAATAATATGTCTGAAAATACAGATTGTTCAGAATTAACTACTTCTAATGCTAGAAGAAGAAAAAACAATACAATTTTGTTCTCATGGTTTGTCCATCTTGTAACATGGTCAAACCCCTCAAACGTTCAGTAACCAACCACACTGAGGAAGTAAAATAACATGGATTATTGTAGTGTAATGAATTTATCACAAGATTCAGTGTAATGAACTATCCATGTGTGTCCCCACGGTGATGGCATAGATAGCGTTGTAGGGGTAGGTATTAAGTAAGCCGCCCGGCTGCTAGGGAGAAATTCATGAAGGTTTCATAATATTGATTTATAATTCTTATGCTCCAAGAGCATACCCTACACCTAACCCTTCACATAACCCCAACTCCTAACCCTAACCCCTGAGCCTAAAATAGCCTTTTTCCTTGTGGGTGAAATGTCCCCACTTGTCAGAATTGTCATTTTTTTGTATGCCCCCCACACACACACACACACTCAACCCATGACAGATTGAAGTGGGTGTTATCAATATTCATGGTAATAATACTGGAATGGTGTGGTTTTAATGAACATAGTCTGTCTCCCTTTGTTTCTATCAGATTATTATGTAATTCTGGACTGTTCTGCAGCTCAGTGGAGGAGAGATAGGCCTGCCCATACAGCCTCTGCTTTATCTGTGAAGTCAGCAATGATGAGAGAGAGCGCGAGAGAGAGAGAACGAGAACGAGAGAGAGAGAGAGAGAGACCTGACTTGGCTGTGACATAATCTACCATAGATACTTTAGGGCCAAAGTCACTTTTACACAACTAGTCCTTTGTGTGTTTTAGGGTTAGGCACTGGAGGATAGATTAGAATATGGCATTGGCTTTTTTTCTACACTGACTGCTGGTTCAGAGGGGTACTGTACACTGGAGTTGCTTACCAAGTCGACATTGAATGTTCCTGAGTGGCCTACTTACAGTTTTGACTTAAATTGGCTTGGAAATCTATGGTAAGACTTGAAAATGGCTGGTTAGTAATGATCAACAACCAATTTGGCAGAGCTTGAAAAGTAAAAAAAAAAAAAACTATTGTACAATCCAGGTGTGCAAAGCTCTTAGAGACTTACCCAAAAGACTCACAGCTGTAATCGCTGCCAAAGGTACTTCTAACATGTATTGACTCAGGGGTTGAACACTTATCTAATCCAGATATATTAGTGTTTAATTTTTCTTGAATTTTTCTTGAACAAATTGTAAAAATGTTCTTCCACGTTGACATTACAGAGTATTTGTTGAAGGAAAAAAGACAATTCAATACATTTTTTATCAAAATTTGTAACAACAAAATATGTAAATCCAGAAGTGGAAAAACAAGCCATGGTAGATGGACCAATAACTTGCACAATGTGCCACCAATACCTTTGATAACTTTAGACAAATGCACAGACAAAGACATACTTGCGCGGAAAGTAGAACAACAGAACGCAACATTTACCATGTAGAAGTATTTTACCTGAAGATAAGATTGTGTATCAAAGTCTGTTTGCCTGCTAATTAAGCTAGCCGCAACATTAGGCCTACCAGTGAAACTGCTGAGATGAGATGGTTAGCATCACACCAGTGGAAAAAGCGAAAGCAATGGGATGATGTTTACTCCAATGTGTAACTCTTGTGTTGTTGCTTTGCTTTATCTTGGCCAGGCCATTAGTTGTAAATGAGAACTTGTTCTCAACTAGCCTACCTGGTTAAATAAAGATGAAATAGTTATTAATATATATATATATTTTTTTTTAATGATGACAGATCAGTCGTTTTTAAATTCTAACCCCAGAATGTTCCAGAAATATATTTTAATTTTAACTTAAGAAGAAAAGCTAAAACGACCAAAAACAAAAACAAAACAAACTGGAAATGCCACCATAGCGGTGTACCTCGGCTGCTGTTGCCAGAGCAACGGGACGGTCTCTCTCCGCCGTGGTCATCGCGAGAGCTGCGGGAGCGTTAAAGCGTTGCCTTGCAGTGACCTCATCTCTCCGGCGGCTGCAGCGAGACCGAGGCGGAGCGGACAGCAACTTTATTAGCAACTTTCCAAGTTAAACGATCGCAACAACAACAAAAAACAAAAAGAGGAAGGAGAAATTTGGAGTAAAAGGGAAACAACGGATAAGATTAATACAATACTTTTTTTTTTTTTTTTGGACGTTGTCGTGGTGAAAAAGAATCTAGAGAGTCGACGCTCACTTTGTGGCCAAACATTGTGATACAGAGGTTTTCCCTGGAATCGGTGTCTCCCTGAGAACTGCGGAGGTGCGGAGAAGAAAGGTGAGTTTTTGGTTTGATCAATAGCATAGCATGCCATGATGCACGCTGTGGCGAGGCGGAGAAAGTATCCCGTTATTTGCACACAACCGACGGATGTGTATTTGTGGTATGGGCTATTCAGTTCGCCAATCTAAATGTACCATACAATTACCGTTCAATTGAAATCGGTTAAAGGTAGATACGGCAAACGTTAAGTTGAGGAGCAGCTGACAAATTGGGAGTGAAAAGTTTAGCTACGATGAAAGATGCACGTTGTGTTGTATTCGTTCCTTTGCTAGCCATGCATAACATCAAATCTATCGGAGACACACTGATGCAGCTATAATTTTGAAGCAGACCTTCGCACATCAAATCAGGTTAAATCATCAGATTTCTTTTTCGCGACAATGGGTTTCCCTTCCCATCTCTCTCTCCTTCACAACAAGATGAGCACGCGTTGCTGCTGGCTAACTTGAACCAGCTGTCCCCTTGGTTTGGGAACCATGGCATGTGGGGGCAATGCGATATTGTTTAGCACAATTTCATTGCTCACAATAACCAGCAGGTTTATTTTTCTTATACCAATCTTATAATAACGTTAGTGATATTGAAAGAAGAGGTATGACGTCTTTGTATATTCATTGACTTGAAAATCTTCCTAGAAAATTCATATAGCACATTTCAGAACCCTTTAGTCCAAATTCTATCATGCTTGCAGGAAAGTTTACCCCCCCAGTCATTTTGTTGTCAGTCAGAAATGTGGACAACAATGTCCGTTGGCAATAACAGAAACCAGTGTGATCAGATAAACATCATAACCATTTGTTTGATGCCTAATGGTTAATTGTTGATAATGGAACATTGCCACAGGGCCCCTTCTCAGGTTACATAACTATACCTGGCCACCTTACCTGGCCACCTCACCTTACCTGGCCTTCACTGGTATGGGTGTTACATCACACCGCCCTTGCCAGACTACCCCCAGGCACCCCTAAAGCCCACACTGTAGGTAGGTATGGCATAAGAAGATTTGTATAGGGAAATAACCATATAATTAGGAATTAGAGTACTAATAACACTGGTAGTAATTTAGTAGGTGCTCTATGGAAACCTCCACATCAAACTACTTGAACTCTCCATTTGACATTAACTTATTTAGCCTCTTTTAATTTGTTGTCACTTCTGTTTGTGTCAATCCCTTATTTTTATTTTTTTATTTTTTTTGAAGACATCATTTTTCAGCGAAGGAGGAACTTTGATGGATATGATGGTTGACCATTTTGCATCACTGTTTCTCGTCTGCAGGGTGCGTGGGTGGTGTTCTCATGTTATTGTTGAGAAGACAAGCCGAGGCAGCAGAAGGGTGTGTGGGTGATTTGAGGGGCTGGTCTTTGAGGGGAAACAATAGGTTGTTCTAAAAGCATTGGAATGTAGGCAGCAGTCACTTCAGTCAGATGAGACTTGTTTTACAGTAGTGGATACCCGTTGATCAAATTCGACAGATTGGCTTGTTATTTATTAGGAATACTTTCGACATAGCGCTGCTTGCTCACATGGTGTTTTCGTAAGTGTGTGTGTGTCATGCTCTGTCTGTGTGTGTGTGTCACCTGGTTGTGATGGTTAGGGGGATGACGTATTCACCACAACGGACCAAAACGGTCATTTGTTAGCCTCCCCCTGCCAGTGCCTTGCCCTCCCTGTGTGTTACTGGTGGGTCGTCCACCTGTGGCGCGCAGCCTCTCCTCAGGGGGACGTACACACGGTTGTAACCGCTTCTAAATGGATACGTCAACCCAGAGCCCATCTGTATTCATTTGTCAGACTAGTGGTTGGGGGGGGGGACAAGCTTGAAGATTCGTTTAATTTCACTCAGCAGTGATTGGTTCTACATGTCGGGTTTTGAGGAGGAATGAACAACAACATAGCATTACAGATTAATTTCAGGCAGCAGATAGACAGCTTTTAGATGCCGTCTGTCATGCTGCCTGTTTGAGTCGAAATCCTAACACATTTGCAAGTGAACATCTCATCTTCTCTGCTGTCGTCAGTCTCCTAATGCCAAGGCTGCCTAAGATCTGGGCTTTGTCCCAAGTGGCAAACCTATTACAGGGATGGGCAACTGACGGCTCACGTAAAATAAAATAAACTATACAATGTCTTCAAAGTATTCACACCCCTTGACTTTCCCCCATTTTTTAAAAACTTCAAATAAATAGTTTTGACGGTATTAAAAAAACATCCTGTGGCTTTTTCCAAATACCCCGGTATACAATGTATACTGCCCAAGCCTAATCAATACACCCAGTCACTACACAGATACAGGCGTCCTTCCTAACTCAGTTGCCATAGAAGAATGAAACCACTCAGGGATTTCACCATGAGGCCAATGGTGACTTTAAAACAGTTACTGAGTTTAATGGCTGTGATAGAAGAACTGAGGATGGATCAACAGCGTTGTAGTTACTCCACAATACTAACCTAAATGACAGACTGAAAAGTAGGAAGCTTGTACATTATAAACATATTCCAAATGTGTCCTGTTTGCGTGCGTCAAGGCACTAAAGTAATACTGCACAAAATGTGGCAAAGCAATTCACTTTTTGTCCTGAATACAAAGTGTTCTACACAACACGTTACTGAGTACCACTCTCCATATTTTCAAGCATAGTGGTGGGTGGATCATGTTATGGGTATGCTTGTAATCGACTGGGGAGTTTTTCAGGATAAAAAAATAAACGGAATGGAGCTAAGCACAGGCAAAATCCTAGAGAAAAACCTGGTTCAGTCTGCTTTACACCAGACACTGAGAGATGAATTCACCTTCCAGCAGAACAACAACCTTAAACACAAGGCCAAACATACGCTGGAGTTGCTTACCAAGAAGACAGTGAATGTTTCTCCGTTTTACTTCAATCCTGCTTGAAAATCTATGGCAAGACTTGAAGGTGATTGTCTAGCAATGATCAACAACCATAGCTTAATCAATTAATGTACAAATATTGTACATCCAGGTATGCAAAGCTCTTAAGAGACTTAACCAGAAAGACCCACAGCTGTAATCGTTGCCAAAGGTGATTCTAACATGTATTGACTCGGGGGATACTGATGTCAAATAGATATATCTGGATATCATTTTTTCAATAAATTAGTGAAAATGTCTAAACATGTTTTCACTGACATTATGATGTATTGTGTGTAGATGAGTGAGGGGGAATAAATCTATTTAATACATTATGAATTCAGGCTGTAACACAACATGTCAAGGAGTGTGGATAACTTTCTCAAGGCACTGTGTGTGTGTGTGTGTACATCTAAAGGAACTCAGTCACGGTCTCAACTTCCTGTTGAGGTAGAATACACAAGGTGCATATTCTAAATTTGGGGTGTGCATCAGCGGCAACAGCATTTAGCTTAGTGCCTGCTCGGACTGCATGTCTGGGTTCGTTATGTTGGGGTTCAGACCAGCCAGTGTGAGAGGAAAGCTTAAACATGACCTTATACATCACCATCCACATGCAGTACACATTCCATACCACTGTGAAACACAATCGATAACCTTTAATCATAATTGTATATGGCTGACCCCCCAAAAAAAAAACAATAACTTTAACAATCTAATCTGACCACAAAACCAATTTACAAAGAACAGAGCACGAGCAGTTAACACATTTTCTGATTATTATGATCTCTAATACAGTAATGTACTCTTCCCTCAATTGTGGTTACTTGACAGAGGCCATTGATTAAAAAAGTAGCAAGATAATCAGTTTTTTCTCTAAAGAGAAAAGAGTGAACTGGATAAGAGGGCTTATTAAATTATCCTGTACAAAGAGGATCTCCTCTGTAACCACTCAACAGCTGAACCCACCCAGAAACTATAAGCATTTGCAGGAGAGAAGTCCCGTTCCCTAACCTCAGATCACCGTCAGGACAGGAGATTTTATGGCTAGAGGGTAAATGTGGATGACATGGCAGCATAACACAGGAGGAGTGAAGGAAGGGGGTGAGGAAAGGGGTCAAGGAATGAGGAGAGGAGAGATACATGGGGTATCATAAGTACCCCATTAGGTTTCTTCACATTGTGTTACAAAGTGGGATTAAAATGGATTGAATTGTAATTTTTTTCACCCACAGTCTACACAAAATACGTTCATTTTTTAATTTTTATTTAAAGAAAAGAATAATTGACAAACACTAATATACCTTGATTAGATAAGTATTCACCCCCAAGTTTTAAGATGTATTAGTCGTATGTACGGGATACACATGGTATACACTGTCGAACAAAATGCTTACTTCCATTTCCCCCATGAGTAAATCAATATATTTTTGGCAAATCAGACCATAACTCTATTCTTCTGCTTCCTGCTTACAAGCAAAAACTCAAAACAGGACGTACCAGTGATGCGCTCAATACAGAAGTGGTCCGATGATGCGGATGCTAAGCTACAGGACCGTTTCGCTAGTACAGACTGGAATATGTTCTGGGTTACATCCGATAACATTGAGTTTACCACATCAGTCACCAACTTCATTAAGAAGTGCATTGACGACTCTGTCCCCACAGTGACTTAACATACAGTGCATTCAGAAAGTATTCAGACCCCTTGCCTTTTTCTGCATTTTGTCACGTTACAGCCTTATTCTAAAATGTATAAAATATTTTTTCCCTTCATCAATCTACACACAACACCCCATAATGACAGTGAAAATAAGTTTTTGCAAATTTTTGCAAATGTATAAAAAAACAAACAGATTACTTAGGTAAATAAGGTTTCAGACCCTTTGCTATTTGACTTGAAATTGAGCTCATGTGCGTCCTGTTTCCATTGATCATCCTTGAGATGTTTCTACAACTTGATTGGAATCCACCTGTAGTAAATTCAATTGATTGGACATGATTTGGAAAGGCACACACCTGTGTATATAAGGTCCCACTGTTGACAGTGCATGTCAGACCAAAAACGTCCAGAGGTCAAAGAAATTGTCCGTAGAGCTCCGAGACAGGATTTTGTCGAGGCATAGCTCTGGGGAAGGGTACCAAACAATGTCTGCAGCATTGAAGGTCCCCAAGAACACAGTGGCCCCCATCATTCTTAAATATAAAAAGTTTTGAACCACCAAGACTCTTCCTAGAGCTGGCCGCCCGGGCAAACTGAACAATAGGGAGAGAAGGGCATTGGTGAGGGAGGTGACCAAGAACCCGATGGTGACTCTGACAGAGCTCAAGAGTTCCTCTCTGGAGATGGTTGTCCTTCTGGAAGGTTGTCCAATCTCTGCAGCACTCCACCAATCAGGCCTTTTGTAGTAGAGTGGCCCGATGGAAGCCATTCCTCAGTAAAGGCACATGACAGCCTGTTTGGAGTTTGCCTAAAGGCACACAAAGGACTCTCAGACCATGAGAAACAAGATTCTCTGCTCTGATGAAACCAAGATTTTGGCCTGAATGCCAAGTGTCACATCTGGAGGAAACCTGGCACCATCCCTACAGTGAAGCATGGTGGTGGCAGCATCATGCTGTGGGGATGTTTTTCAGCAGCAGGGACTGGGAGACTAGTCAGGATCAAGGGAAAAAGGAACGGAGCAAAGTACAGCGCGATCCTTGATGAAAACCTGCTCCAGAGCACTCAGACTGGGGTGACGGTTTACCTTCCAACAGGACAACGACCCTAAGCACACAGCCAAGACAACACAGTAGAGGCTTCGGGAGAAGTCTCTGAATGTCCTTGAGTGGCCCAGCCAGAGCCCGGACCTGAACCAGATCGAATGTCTCTGGAAAGACCTGACAATAGCTGTGCAGCGACGATCCCCAACCAACCTGACAGAGCTTGAGAGGATTTGCAGAGAGGAGTAGGAGAAACTCTCCAAATACAGGTGTGCCAAGCTTGTAACATCATTCCCAAGAAGATTTGAGGCTGTCATCTCTGCTAAAGGTGCTTTAACTTCTTAGGGACACTACCAGGTGAAATGCAAGGCACCAAATTCAAAATCCAAAAGTTGAATTATTAAACATGCATCAATATACAAGTGTTTCATAGTCCTCAAAAGCTATGCTTCTTGGCAATATCGCAGCGCTGTCAGCTGTGGGGTGCTATCCTCAAACAAATTTGATTGTTTGAGGATAGCACCCCCACATATTTTTCCCATTACCATAAATTCATAAACCATGCGGTTCAACTTATACCTATAAACTTGTCCAAGAACAATCAAACATCATTGTAAATGTATCCTTAGGAACACTTTAATGTATATGTTGTATAATATATAAACTGGGCGATAAGAAAGGAAAAAAACAAAGAACGCGCAAGCCATGAACGCGCATTTTCTTGTAAGGACATCTCAGTGGACACTTCCTTATTCCTCTTCATCTCTGCTCTAAAAGCAGCTAAGAAGAATCAGAACACTTTCTCGAGACTGTTGACATCCAGAGGAAGTGATAGGTACTGCATTCATATGCCCTTATAATGGCATTTTCATAAGGGAGGGGCTCTAAATGAGGCAATGTGTCAAAACCACTTTTTCCAGGACAGAAATTCCTCTGGGTTTCGCCTGCCATATCCGTTCTGTTTTACTCACAGACAAAATGTTAACACTTTTAGAAAATTCAGTGTTTCCTATCCAATGGTACTAAATATGTGCATATCCTATTTTTTGGGCCTGAATGGGAGGCATTTTACTTTGGGCACGCCAGGGTCTCCAAAACGGTCACCTCGTGCGCTGCTCCCAAAGAAGTTAAGAAAGGTACTGAGTAAAGGGTCTGAATACTTCTGTAAATATATGTTTTGTATTTGTAATAAATTAGCAAAAATTTCGAAACCTATTTTTGCTTTGTCATTATGGGGTATTAAGTGTAGATTGATGCAGGGGGAAAAAAAACCTATCCATTTTAGAATAAGGAGTTTGAATACTTTACGAATGCACTGTACACTGAAGCCATGGATTACAGGCAACATCCTCACTGAGCTAAAGACTAAAGCTGCCGCTTTCATGGAGCAGGACCCTAATCCGGATACTTATAAGAAATCCCGCTACAACCTCAGAATAACCATCAAACAGGCAAAGCGTCAATACAGGACTAAGATCGAAACCTACTAGACTGGCACTGATGCTCGACGGATGTGGCAGGGCTTGCAAACTGTCACGGATTACAAAAGGAAACCCAGCTGCGAGCTGCCCAGCAACGCTAAATGCCTTCTATGCTTGCTTCGAGGCAAGCAACACTGAACCATGCATGAGAGCACCAGCTGTTCCAGATGACTGGGTGATCTCGCTCTCTGTAGCCGATGTGAGTAAGACGTTTAAACAAGTTAACATTCGCAAGGCCGCGGGGCCAGACGGAATACCAGGACACGTACTCAGATTGTGCGCTGGCAAGTGTCTTCACTGACATTTTCTACCTATCCCTGACCCGCTCTGTAGTCCCAACTTGTTTCAAGCAGACCACCATAGTCACTGTGCTCAAGAACGCCAACGGTAGAACGGTAACCTGCCTAAATGAACTATCGCCCTGTGCACTCACATTTATAGCCATGAAATGCTGGTCATGGCTCATCAACACCCTGGACCAACTCCAATTTGCATACTGCCCCAACAGATACAGATTTCACACTATCTCTGTTGCACTTCACACTGCCCTCCCCACATGGACAAAAGGAAATACCTATGTAAGAATGCTGTTCTTTGACTACTGCTCAGCATTCAAAACGATAGTCCCCTCAGATCAGCACCACGTTCAGAACCCTGAGACTAAACACCTCCCTCTATAACTGGATCCTGGACTTCCTGACTGGCTGCCCCCAGGTGACGAGGGTAGGCAACAACACCTCCGTCACGCTGACCCTCAACATAGGGGCCCCTCAGGGATGCGTGGTTGGTCCCTGTTCACCCACGGCTGTGTGGGCGCGCACCACTCCCAACACCATCATCGAGTTTAGTGATGACACGCCAGTGGTGAAACTGATCACCAACAAGGAAAAGGACCGGTAAGGAAGCATTTCACTAATGGTCTACACATGTTGTTTACGAAACATGACAAATACAATTATATTTGATGTTAGAAACACCTTTTTGGCAGTGATTTACAGCTTTATTGTTTAAATTAAAGATTTCCTGTTCTTGGGTAAGTCTCTAAGAGCTTTGCACACCTGGATTGTGAAATATTTGCCCATAAAAAAAGAAATCAAGACATTGGCTGTCTTCTTGGCAAGCAACTCCAGTGTAGATTTAGACACTGGTGTTGTAGGTTATTGTCCTGCTGAAAGGTGAATTCCTCTCCCAGTGTCTGGTGTAAAGCAGACTGAAGCAGGTTGTCCTATAGCATTTTGCCTGTGCTTAGCACTTAGCTCCGTCCCCTTTCTTTTTATCCTGACAATCCCCAGTCTTTTGCTGATGTCAAGCATAATCACCCATTTCGTGATTCAGTGATTTACCATGCTTGAAAATGAGGCAGGCAATCATGGATGTGTTGGATTTTCCCCAAACATAACATTGCAGTATAACTTCAGTGCCTTGTTGCATACAGGATCCATGTTTAGGAATATGTTGTATTCTTTTCACTCTGTCATTTAGGTCAGTATTGTGGAGTAACTACAATGTTGTTGATCTAGCTTCAGTTTTCTCCCATCACAGCCATTAAACTCTGTAGCTGTTTTAAAATCACCAATGACCTCATGGTGAAATCCCTAAGCAGTTTCCTTCCAGTCCGTCAGCTCAGTTCAGAAGGACGACTGTATCTTTGTTGTGTCTGGGGGGGTTTAATACATCATCCACAGCATCATTATTAACTTGACCATGCTTATTCAAGGTCTGACTTGTTTTTGTTACCCAACTACCAATCACTGCCCTTCTGTATGAGACTTTCAAAAAGCTCCCTGGTCTTTTGTAGTTGAATCTCTGCATTAAATTCAATACTTACAACATCTGTAAGGTCCCTGAGTATCTATGCGGGACAGAGGAAGAGGTAGCCTTGTCATTCAAAAATCATGTCAATCCCTATTATTCACACAAAGTAAGTCCATGTTTTTCAGATAGTTGAAATAAGTGTGGTTTAAAGGAGTAGTAACTTTTTTTTAAAAACTTTTTTATTTAAAAAAAAATATATATGTCAATGATGACTCACCCGAACCGGTGTACTGCACTTCTCTGTTCCAGCAGAAGGGTGGGGAAGGGGCGAGAGAGGAGCAGGGGCCGGTGTGTGGAGCGAGCGAGGGAGGGAGGGAGAAAGTAGCCAAACCAACTCACACTAATTAGACAAACTTGTTGCTGCCATAGGTTATCATAACATCTGGTAGTGCCTGTCTTGACTGCATCAAATCGTTAAAAAGCCAGCTAGCTAGCTACGGTAGCCATCTTAATTATCCAGCTAGCTAGCTACGGTAGCCATCTTAATTATCCAGCTAGCTAGCTACGGTAGCCGTCTTAATAAGCCAGCCAGCTAGCTCCAGCTAGCTAGCTAAAGTAGCAAGGCTAATTGAGGCTATTTTGCTATGCTCCCTGTAGGCAACTTGTCTACAACAACTCCATTCAAATGAAACAACAGCATGCCTGTTGATTGATCATTGTAGTGTACTCCTTCTCATTCAGCAAACTTAATTCCGTAATTTATATTCCATTTTGCGTTGATTTAGAAATGTCTCACTTCACTTGCTACACATGGAACTTCTGACTAAAAAAAATATATATTTAATAAAAAAATACTCTCCCATGTAATTGAATACTAATGTCCATTTGAATAACCACGCCCACCTCGAGTAACATATTATGTAATTTGTTCAAAATTTTACTCTTGACCTAATTTAGGCTTGCCTGAACAAGGGGGTGAATACTTGTGCAGCAACTATATTTTAGTTATTTAATTTGCCTACTTTAACGCAAATGTTTTATTATTATTTAAAAAATTATACAAGGGAGGTGAATACTTATGATACACTCTAGGGAAGAGAGGGTGAGGAGAGTGGGAGTTGAGGGTTGTATAGAATATTAGAGGAGTGGGAGTTGTATGGACTGGAGCAGTGGTTCTCAAACATATTCTAGTCCCGTACCCCTTCAAACATTCAACCTCCAGCTGCGTACCCACTCTAGCACCAGGGTCAGCGCACTCTCAATTGTTTTTTTTTGCCGTCATTGTAAGCCTGCCACACACACACACACACACACACACTATACAATACATTTATTAAACATAAGAATGAGTGTGAGTTTTTGTCACAAACCGGCTCGTGGGATGTGACAAAGAGCTCTTCTAGGACCAGGGCACAAATAATAATAAATATTTTTGCTATTTATTTAACCATCTTACATATAAAACCTTATTTGTTCATCAAAAATGGTGATTAACTCACCACAGGTTAATGAGAAGGGTGTGCTTGAAAAGATGCGCATAACTCTGCAATGTTGAGTTGAATTGGAGAGAGTCTGTCTTAAATCATTTCCCACACACAGTCTGTGCCTGTATGTAGTTTTCATGCTAGTGAGGGCCGAGAATCCACTCTCACATAGGTACGTGGTTGCAAAGGGCATCAGTGTCTTAACAACGTGATTTGCCAAGGCAAGAAACTCTTAGCGCAGCCCAATCCATAAATCTGGCAGTGGCTTCTGATTTAAAATCTATTTTCACAGAACCGCTTGTTGCAATTTCGATGAGGCTCTCTTGTTCAGATATCGGTAAGTGGACTGGAGGCAGGGCATGAAGGGATAACGAATCCAGTTGTTTGTGTCATCCATTATTGCGCACCCAACTCCCTCAGGTGCTTTGCAATATCACATTTGACATTGTCCGTAAGCTTGAGTTCATTGTATGATTTGTGTGCAAATGATGGAAAGACCTGTGTGTTGTCCTTGTTAATGCAGACAGAAAAGAGCTCCAACTTCTTAATCACAGCCTCAATTTTGTCCCGCACATTGAATATAGTTGCGGAGAGTCCCTGTAATCCTAGATTCAGATCATTCAGGCGAGAAAAAACATCACCCAGATAGGCCAGTCGTGTGAGAAACTCCTCATCACGCAAGCGGTCAGACAAGTGAAAATGATGGTCAGTAAAGAACTTTAAGCTCGTCTCTCAATTCAAACAAACGTGTCAATACTTTGCCCCTTGATAACCAGCGCACTTCTGTATGTTGTAAAAGCTTTGCATGGCCGCTGCCCATATCATTGCATAATGCAGAAAATATACGAGTTCAGGGGCCTTGCTTTAACAAAGTTAACCATTTTCACTGTAGTGTCCAAAATGTCTTTCAAGCTGTCAGGCATTCCCTTCGCAGCAAGAGCCTCTCGGTGGATGCTGCAGTGTACCCAAGTGGCATCGGAAGCAACTGCTTGCACGAGTGTTACCACTCCACTATGTCTCCCTGTCGTGGCTTTTGCGCCATCAGTACAGATACCAACACATCTTGACCACCAAGTCCATTTGATGTCACAAAGCTGTCCAGTACTTATCCTTTCATGTTGTCCTGGTTTCCAGTGGTTTGCAGAAGAGGATGTCTTCCTTAATTGACCCCCCCCATAAATGTAACGAACATATGCCAGGCCCTCCACGTCTGACTCATCCAGCTGTAACGCATAGAATTCACTGGCTTGTATGCGAAGCAGTAATCATTTAAAAACATCTCCTGCCATGTCACTGATGTGTTGTGAAACAGTGTTCTTTTATGAAGGCATTGTCTGTATAGTTATTTTGGCCTTTTCCCCCAGCACTGTCCCAGCCATATCCGCGGCAGCAGGAAGATTTAAGTCCTCCACAATAGTATGGGGCTTGCCTGTCCTAGCCACTCGGTAGCTCACCATATAAGACGCTTCTAGCCCCTTCTTATTAATGGTATCTGTTGCTTACTACTCGAAAGTCATCTTTATTCTCGCTCAAAAAAACTCCTGTGGCTTGTTTCGTTTCTAAATGTCTGCGCAAGAGTGAAGGTTTCCCGCGAGAGAGTAACGGTTAATGTGATTGGATGTTAATTATTTGACTAGGCTACTTGTATTTGACATTGTGTTATTTCGCTGAACACTAGATGGTTTAATTTAATTTTTGGCAGTGAAATGAGGCTAATCAGGAAAGAAAAAAAACTCACCCAAATGTATAGCCCTGTTGCAAAATATAAATGTACTGTTTGAAAATGTGATTTGTTTTTTTATAGTGAATCACATTTTTATTTGACGTACACCCGACGGCATTGCGTACCCCAGTTTGTGAATACCTGGTGTAATGGATACATGTTATGTAAATGACAGTTTGTAAAAGGCCGCGCACCAGGCCACACACACGACACCTAATATCCCAGGTCTAATGTCTAAAGCCACATTTTTCTGGAGACATTGTTCGACCCCGATCTCTTCGTGGGTCCTTTGTAGCTCAGTTGGTAGAGCATGGTGCTTGTAACGCTAGGGTGGTGGGTTTGATTCCCGGGACCATCCATACGTAAAACAGAAAGGTATGCACGCATGACTGTATGTCGCTTTTGATAAAAGCATCTGCTAAATGGCATATACAGTGGGGGAAAAAAGTATTTAGTCAGCCACCAATTGTGCAAGTTCTCTCACTTAAAAAGATGAGAGAGGCCTGTAATTTTCATCATAGGTACACTTCAACTATGACAGACAAAATGAGGAAAAGAAATCCAGAAAATCACATTGTAGGATTTTCTATGAATTTATTTGCAAATTATGGTGGAAAATAAGTATTTGGTCACATACAAACAAGCAAGATTTCTGGCTCTCACAGACCTGTAACTTCTTCTTTAAGAGGCTCCTCTGTCCTCCACTCATTACCTGTATTAATGGCACCTGTTTGAACTTGTTATCAGTATAAAAGACACCTGTCCACAACCTCAAACAGTCACACTCCAAACTCCACTATGGCCAAGACCAAAGAGCTGTCAAAGGACACCAGAAACAAAATTGTAGACCTGCACCAGGTTGGGAAGACTGAATCTGCAATAGGTAAGCAGCTTGGTTTGAAGAAATCAACTGTGGGAGCAATTATTAGGAAATGGAAGACATACAAGACCACTGATAATCTTCCTCGATCTGGGGCTCCACGCAAGATCTCACCCGTGGGGTCAAAATGATCACAAGAACGGTGAGCAAAAATCCCAGAACCACACGGGGACCTAGTGAATGACCTGCAGAGAGCTGGGACCAAAGTAACAAAGCCTACCATCAGTAACACACTACGCCGCCAGGGACTCAAATCCTGCAGTGCCAGACGTGTCCCCTGCTTAAGCCAGTACATGTTCAGGCAAGTCTAAAGTTTGCTAGAGAGCATTTGGATGATCCAGATGAGGATTGGGAGAATGTCAGATGAAACCAAAATAGAACTTTTTGGTAAAAACTCAACTCGTCGTGTTTGGAGGACAAAGAATGCTGAGTTGCATCCAAAGAACACCATACCTACTGTGAAGCATGGGGGTGGAAACATCATGCTTTGGGGCTGTTTTTCTGCAAAGGGACCAGGACGACTGATCCGTGTAAAGGAAAGAATGAATGGGGCCATGTATCGTGAGATTTTGAGTGAAAACCTCCTTCCATCAGCAAGGGTATTGAAGATGAAACGTGGCTGGGTCTTTCAGCATGACAATGATCCCAAACACACCGCCCGAACAGCGAAGGAGTGGCTTCGTAGAAGCATTTCAAGGTCCTGGAGTGGCCTAGCCAGTCTCCAGATCTCAACCCCATAGAAAATCTTTGGAGGGAGTTGAAAGTCCGTGTTGCCCAGCGACAGCCCCAAAACATCACTGCTCTAGAGGGGATCTGCATGGAGGAATGGGCCAAAATACCAGCAACAGTGTGTGAAAACTTTGAAGACTTACAGAAAACATTTGACCTCTGTCATTGCCAACAAAGGGTATATAACAAAGTATTGAGAAACTTTTGTTATTGACCAAATACTTATTTTCCACCATAATTTGCAAATAAATTCATAAAAAATCATACAATGTGATTTTCTGGATTTTTTTTTCCTCATTTTGTCTGTCATAGTTGAAGTGTACCTATGATGACAATTATAGGCCTCTCTCATCTTTTTAAGTGAGAGAACTTGCACAATTGGTGGCTGACTAAATACTTTTTTTCCCCACTGTATATTATTATATATTATCCTCAATGTCCTGGTTTGGATATTCTCGCTTAAAAAATTCTAATATATCTTTCCATGAAACAGTTGATTTGTACTGGAGCTGCTAGCAGAGCAGCGGGGGTTAAAACCTTTTCAATATCTCTGGACTAATCATATTGAATAAAACAATCTAGTTGATTTCTAAGAAAATGTTGGACTTCAGGCCAATGATATATTGAACATACAAGCAATGCATTTCTTTCTTGGAAGGACACATTTACACTGTGATTGACATGGATAGTTAAGTAACACAAACACTGGATGAATCCTAGATTCTGGGTGACATTGAAGTTACATAAGATGATTAACTGTGTTTCTGTGTCAAACCTTTCACTTTTACGTTAACATTGTGTCACCATAGCAACGGTATTTTCTCAGAGTTGTTTTTCATCAAAAGGAATATATATATTTCATTTTGAAAAAATCTGTAAAGTCTTGAATCGTTGCTGTCCATATGTGGGTTTAATCTGCATATGTTACCTTGAGTTCATTCTCTAGGGTAGAACATGTGTTTTCAGGTGTGTTGAATATCATTCCTTTCCAATGCCAAACCTTTGTACTACAGATACAGTGACTTAAATGAATAACATGATAAGTGCAATTGTACAGTATGCAAATAAAATAACTTTTAATTAACAACATTGTATGATCCTCTTGCTTTGTTCATATTCTATAATGAAATTCTTCAGTGTTCGGACTGGCTCCAGTCAGTGGGATATTTCTGGCTGGTCCCTGAGATGCTAGAGTGTGTGTTCCCAACAGTGTAGTAGTATCTAACAATTCACAAATCTAAAAAATCTAAAAGATTTTTTTAAAGAAATATGCCAGTCCCTGTTTATTTAACAGATTGAGAAACACTCCTAATGGGCCATCCCAAAATGTCCTATATAGTGCACTACTTTTTACCTTTTCTTCAAAAGTAGTGCACTATAAAGGGAACAGGGTGCCTTTTAGGACGCAGCCCTTTAAGAGAGGCTGGAGTGAGGGGAAAGATCTCCTACCTACCATACCCTGACTGCTGTCTTGATAAACTTGGGAATTCATTTTTTCGTCGACGATAGCAAGTTGTCTGGGCCCTGACGCAGCAAAGCAGCCGCAAACCACGATGCTCCCTCCACCATACTTTACAGTTGGGATGAGGTTTTGATGCTGGTGTGCTGTGCCTTTTTTTCTCCACACATAGTGTTGTGTGTTCCTTCCAAACAACTCAACTTTAGTTTCATCTGTCCACAGAATATTTTACCACTTCACTATGTCTCCCTGTCATGGCCTTTGTGCCATCAGTACAGATACCAACACATCTTGACCACCAAAGTCCATCTGATGTCATAAGCTGTCCAGTACTTAAATATCCTCTCCTGTTGTCCTGGTTTCCAGTGGTTTGCAGAAGAGGATGTCGTCCTTAATTGACCCCCCATAAACGTAACGGACATATACCAGGAACTGTGCCAGTTCAGTCTTACTACTCGAAAGTCCTCTTTATTCTCGCAAAAAAAACTCCTGTGGCTTTTTAAAAAAAATTGTCATGTTTAGTTTCTAAATGTCTGCGCAAGAGTGAAGGTTTCCCGCGAGAGAGTAACGGTTAATGTGATTGGATGTTAATTATTTGACTAGGCTACCTGTATTTGACGTTGTGTTGTTTCACTGAACACTAGATGGTTTAATTTTATTTTTGCCAGTGAAACTAGGCTACTCAGGCGAGGGGGGGGAGACCTAACCCAAATGTATAGCCCCGTTGGAAAATATAAATGTGAATCACGTTTTTATTTGGCGTACCCCAGTTTGGGAATACCTAGACTGGAGAGATGCAGGGAGAGAGAATTGACTGAGACTAGAGTAAAACATGTAGGGATTCCCTCTCCTCTATGGACCGAGGGAGACTTATAGGGAACTGCAGGGTAGAGAGAGAGAGAGAGAGAGAGAGAGAGATTCTTTCGTTCGTTTCATCTCAACACTTTGCCGGCAAGGTGGCCAGAATCAAGCTTGAAATGGGGAATCACTAACTGAGGAGAGAGTGGAGGCTTGAAATGTCTTCTTTTCCCTGACTTTGAGCGCTGGCCAAATAGTTCTGTAGTTTGCATCCCAAGTGGCACCCTATTTGGTGCACTACTTTTGGCCAGGGCCAGGACTATGTTCAAAAGTAGTGCACTAAACAAGGAATAGAGTGCCATTTAGGATGCAGAGAGAGTGTGTGTGTGTGAAGCCACTGCCAAACCCCTGCCTTGCCTCCCTGGCTGTCCTACTTACATCTAGGAGGCTTTAAATAAAAATGTGCACCCGCTTGGAATGGTCAGAGTGACATGTTAGTTAGTCAGTCAGTCAATTTGGAATTAAATCTCTGATTAGATTTTTGCCTGCGGTACTGTGCGTTACAGGGAAAAGTGGAATTGGAATTTAGGCTACTTTCTGGAGTGACTGAATTGAAATGTAATTGATCCCAACTCCTGGCGCATTAGCTGTCTCTTCTCTTGCCATTGGATTTAAAACACAGTGACACATATATATATATATATATATACACACACACACACACACACACACACACACACACACACACACACACACACACACACACAATGTGGTTAGTTAAGATCTAGCCTTTCAGAACTACCTTAGAAATGTTGCTCAACTACTGTACCTCTGACAGCAGTAGGATTTTTACGGCTATTCAATCTCCCAGCTAGGTGTCTGTCTCTTTCTGTCTCCCCCTCAGTCACACCCATCCAGGCATTTCTCGTTCTCTCTCGCTGTCTCTCTCTCTCTCGCTGTCTCTCTCTCTCTCGCTGTCTCTCTCTCTCTCGCTGTCTCTCTCTCTCTCGCTGTCTCGCTGTCTCGCTCTCTCTCCCCTTCTCTAGCTAAGAATGTTATGCTATCTATAGCTAAGCTATACTGAACAAAAATATAAACACAACATGCAACAATTTGAAAGATGAAAAATATCAAATCTAATTTTATCGGTCAAATACACAATTTTCGCAGATATTATTGCAAATTGATATCAAAACTGGATGGTGTTCAGAGATAGATGGGAGGGGTTGAGGGTAGCTGAAGGATGGGACTAAAAACAATCAAAAGATAAGTTATGTAAAATATACTGTATCTGTTATACATATAAAAAAGCTGTAAGTAGACGTGAAAGTGTTGTTCATTAGTTTACTCCAATTAGGGAGGGGTGGTAGGGTTAGGGAAAATAACTTGACTGGTTGTGTGTGAGATATATATTCAAGGGTTTTTCTTTATTTTTACTATTTTCTACATTTTAGAATAATAGTGAAGACATCAAAACAATTAAATAACAATTATGGAATCATATAGTAACCAAAAAAGTGTTAAAATATATATATTTTGATTTATTTATCCACCCCTGATTGGCTCGACACAACTGATTGGCTCAAACGGATTAATAAGGAAAGAAATTCCCCAAATGAACTTCTAACAAGGCACAAAGAGTGGCTATTTGAAGAATTTAAAATATATTTTGATTTAATACTTTTGGTTACTGCATCATTCTATGTTTTATTTCATAGTTTATTTATTTCATAGTCTTTACTATTATTCTACAATGTAGAAAATAATTAAAATAAACTCTTGAATTAGTAGGTGTCCAAACTGTTAACTTCTTAAAATAAAAACAAAGAACGCCAAATTCAAAATAAGAATTCGTAATATTTAACATTCATGGAAATACAAGTGTTGCACATGGTTACAAAGCTTAGAGTCCTGGTAATCTAAATCTGGTTTTACGGCAAAAGCAAAACATTTGATTATCTGAGGTCAGCACCTCACAAAAATAGCTTTTTCAACCAGCACTGATGACACAATCACAAATTAAAGATATAAAAACTCACTTACTTTTTAAGATCGTCTGATGTTTCCAACCAGGAGGGTCCCAGCTACCAAACCGCTGTTCGTTTTGTTCAATAAAGTACATATTTATATCCGAAAAACGCAGTTTAGGCAGGAAACACCTCTGTCAAAACGACAACAGAAAAGTCAAAATTGCTCCCGGTAAACTTTGTCTATTTTTGTCAAACAAAGACTCTATATAATCCTTAGGTTGTCTAAAATGTTAAAAAACGATGAAACTTCACGTGGAAACAACTATGTTCAATAGACAAGGCAAATTCCCTCCCGAGTGCTCTCCCCAGAACTCGCCCAAACAGTTTTTCTTCCGGGTCACTCTTTCCTTCATGTGTCAAAATACAAGCCCAAAGCCATCAATAGTAGACTGTTACCATATAGGGGAAGCCATAGGAATAGGAAAATGGTGGATGGATTCAATGCTTTTCAATAGCTTTTCAAAATAAGATCATGGGAGCAGATTATTGTTATTCTTTCTGGTCGGATTTCCTTCGGGTTTTCGCCTGCCATATCAGTTCTGTTATAGCCACAGACACAATTGTAACGGTTTTGGAAAATTCAGAGTCTTTTCTATCCAAAGCTACTAAATGATATGCATATCCTAGCTTCTGGGCCTGAGTGACAGCCCGTTTTACTTTGGGCACGTCAGACAGGCGGAAACTAGGAATTCTGCCCCCTAGCTTTAAGAGGTTAACGTGTGTAATATACAGTACTGTGCAAAAGTTTTAGGAATAGTTCCAATGAAGTTGGAAGCAAGGGGCCAGAGAACCATGAGAAACAGCTCCAGACCATTATTCCTCCTCCACCAGACTTTACAGTTGGCAATATGCATTTGGGCAGGTAGCCCAGATTTGTCCATTGGACTGCCAGATAGTGATGCGTGATTAATCACTCCAGAGAATGTGTTTCCACCGTGCCAGAGTACAATGGCGGCGTGCTTTACACCACTGCTTGGCGGAATGATGTGGAATGCGGTGGCTATTTCCAAATACCCCCTCGGGGGCTTCATGGTGATTTTTAGGCTTGTGTGCGGCTGCTCGGCCATGGAAATCCATTTCATGAAACTCCCAACGAACAGTTGTTGTGCTGACATTGCTTCCAGAGGCAGTTTGGAACTAGGTAGGGAGTGTTGAAATCAAGTACAGACGATTTGTATGCATTTCAGCACTCTGTGGTCCTGGGGACACATGAAGTTTGTTGTCCAGATATCTTACAGCTATTAGGTTAGCTGTCTAAAATGCACTACATGCTCTGCAGTTGTGCATTTGGTTTGCTAATTAAATATATTTTTATTGGTTACACAGAAATATTAAGCAGATGTTTATTTAGTAGCTAGTTAGCTAAGTGATTAGCTTCTTCTAAAATCAAGCTTCGCTTGCCGGTAACAGCAGAGAATCTCCTCGTGGATCAAGAGCTTTGCTGTCTAATATTTGTTTTTCAGCAAACTGAGTAGCATTTTTGAGTTAGTTGTATAAATTTGAACTGTGATATCTGTCCTGAAAAATAGTTTAGGTCAAAGACTGTATGAAATGCTCGCAATGGGCTCATTAGCATTTAGCTAGCATTCACTATGGAATTTTACATGTACTTGTTACGTTGCTAACCTTCGTATTGCAAAGGCTCAGTGGGGTTTGTGCCCTTTTGTGTTCAGTGCCGGTATAACTGAATATCCCGGTATGGCACAAGGTCGGTAGGAAGGTTTGATCATCTGGATACCGGCCAAGCCTAGTCCACCTACAATAGGCCACTTAATATTGAAATACAGATATATTTTTTCCCCCCTCCTAGTCAGCTCGGGGATTCCAAACAGCAAACTTTTGGTTACTGGCCCAATGCTCTTAACCGCTAGGCTACCTGCCACCCTCTCTCTCTCCCTCTGTTTGATTTAAGTAACAACTTTAATTAGTAATGGAAGAGGATTACGGCACATGAACGGAGAGCAGGGTGGATTCATATAAAAACAAACACATAGATGTGACAGGCTAGTAGCAGGAAATCTATAAAAACATCTGAATCAATAGGGAGCTAATCCAGGCTGAAATAAACAGATGGAATACTGTGCATGATGGAGTGAGCAGGTCCTAGATAGTAAATAATGAGAACTGAAATGAGCTGTACACTAACTGAAATGAGCTGTACACTAACTGAAATGAGCTGTACACTAACTAAAATGAACTGTGTGCCAGCAAGCTACTGAACACTGCCAAAACACCAAGCTAATTGGGCTGGATTCTGTGTTCCAGTAGCTATGGCTAGGAGGTGCTATGGCTAGGAGGTGCTATGGCTAGGAGGTGCTATGGCTAGGAGGTGCTATGGCTAGGAGGTGCTATGGCTAGGAGGTGCTTCTGTGACCTAGTAGTTATGGCTAGGAGGTGCTTCTGTGACCTAGTAGTTATGGCTAGGAGGTGCTTTTGTGGTCTAGTAGTTATGGCTAGGAGGTGCAATGGCAGACTGGGGGAACGTTATGATTTGGTTTTGTGCCGGCTCTTTAAAGAACTTGTTCTGGACTTTTTAACTGGACCCAGTAATACCCATTCTATAACACTCTCATATTGTTATGCTCAAACGTGACCTTCTCAAATCTGTTTCAGAGTGGCTTAGTCAGTTAGCTTGAGGCCATTATCCAACTTTAGGCTGTGTTTCTTTACAGTCAGTCCCCTTATCTATCTTTTGGCTCTTCACGCTCAGAATATACTACACCACTTTCCCCACCTTCACTGGCCACCTCATGAACCCCATGAATGAAACCGATGACAAGTGCCGTAATTCTTTCTAAACCGCTGAAATGTATTCACAGCATTGCTGAAATTCCCCACCAACTGTCTCGCCATCTGTTGGTACTCTTCTCCAGACCCACAGCTCTCTTGAAGCATGCCTTGCATCTCAAATGGCACCCTATTCCCTATATAGGGCACTAGTTATATGGTGCCATTTGGGAAGGAACCATTGAGAGGTTTGTTCCTCAGTAGCTGTCTAAAAGGGTGTTGGGTGATGTTTGATTTCGGCTGTCTTCTCTAGGCTGCTTATTAGTAATATAAGTGCTTTCCTGACTTCCTGACGATCGTCTGTAGCCAGGCACAAAAAATAAAACTTGGTTCAATTTGTGAAGCTTGATGAGCTGCAAGTCCCGCCTCTCCCTTCTCCTCATTTGGTTTTTAGGAGCGTATACCCACATGGGTGATTGAAAGATGAAATGAGGATCATGCACCTTAAAGTTGGTTGCCAACCGCCATATAATATCCGAAGAGAAGCCTGAAGGAGGACAGATTACTGGAAATGAACTCGGTTTACCCTTTTGTCTGTGGATTAATTGTTGGAGTAGAGGACAAATTGGCTAGCAACAGCAAGCTAGCTAGCTAAATTGCCATAAATGTTTAATGCTTTTCGACCTGTCCCCAAATTAATATAGTTGGTTCAGAGTTTGTTTTGATTTTACAACCTACGTGTCCTGATCGCGTCTTGTGTGGGTGGACAAAATCAACATGCTCACGATGCGTGAGCGGTCTGGTCAGCATGTTAGTCAGAGAAATCACTTATCTGGGAACCTGAGATTTGACCTTTTGAGAGTTGGATTGCCTCAGCGCCTCAGCCAGCCTCAGCGCCTCAGCCAGCCTGCTGTTCATATCAGCAGCCCTGTAGTTTCATTCTCTAACATACTCATTCTCTAACATACATGCATATGTGCATACAGTAGCAGCCAAACGTTTGGACACACCTACTCATTCAAGGGTTTTTCTTTCTTTTTTTTTTTTTTACTATTTTCTACATCTACATTTCTACAATCACCGTGGTGATTTTAAGATCAGTGATACAAGTTGTAGCTGTGGTTGCGCTGACACACCGTCTGTCTGGGGAGTGAGGGACACACCTTGGGTGCATCTGTCGCAGCCCTCCCCACATGTCGTTCCGACATTTCTGTTGTTAAATCTTATCGGCTATTGCTCACATCGCCCCCCTTCTCCGGCAGGCTGCTACATAGGTGTCAGAATGAGTTGATTCTAAAACTAGTAATTTCCTCGTGATGTCTCATACAGCTCTTGATTATTGCTTTCTTTTCAATCTCAAAAGATGTCTCCCTCCAACACTTTTTATAAATAACATGTAACAGGCTTACAGAGGATTTTCCTCCCACTGCCATCACAATATCCCAATGATCTGTGTCCTATCCAATTCTAAGACGGCCATTGATTGAGATGTGCAATCCGTTGAGTCACTCGGCTTGGCCATTGTCATCGGCAGTGATTCACTGAGCTCTGTGCTCCTAGAGTGACAGTGCGTGGTCGGTAGGTACACTCAGAGTGGAGAACGTTCATAAACCAGGGCTATTTCTGAACCCTCTTGACTTTCCACAGTGATGGTTCAGGACGTCATGTGGTGGTGGTGGTGGTGATGATGATGATGATGCACAAGTCCGACGTCAGGCAACACCTTGAATGCCAGGGACAGAGTGATACTGACAATGTCTGAAAAAACGAGATCCGAACACCGTGATTTATGAAGAAGAATGAATGAATGAATGAATGAATGAATGAATGAATCAAAAGCCCTATTCGCACAGGATTCGTTTTACTGGGGGAGATGGGATAAGGAAATTATATGCTGATTTGTGCTCGTGCACATCTGTAATTTAAGTCCCGTCCGAATCTGCCGTGTCGGTTATTTTTACATAGCAGGAGAGTAATAATTTCAGGTTAAAAAAACAACTGTTTTTCAACGAACTCCAAGGTCCTCTGAAAATACTAGTCCTGTGTTTTTAAGACTTTCATTGTCATTTTAATGCAACCCTTGTTGTTAATAGATCGCAAAGCAGCATTCCAACGGAGGTAAACTTTTGGAAATGACGTTCACTTTATCGTCCATAGCCTATGAACGCATCTTGAGTGTGCTGTTTAGCCCACATCTGCAGGCTTGTGGGCATTTTAAGACGTCTACTGCGGATCGCTAAAATAATAATCATTATCACACTTCCTCAATTCAAATATTATGGTGACACTGTACAAAACATGGTTTAGAAATTTGGGAGCCAAGCTCGAGTTATCACCTGGATGTTGAAATATCTTCACGTCTAGAAAACCTCCAGGCTTCCATCATAACGGTCAATTTAATGTTTTTTTTTTTTTTTTAAATAAAAACCTATCTCGTTCGAATCGTCATCTTGAATAATGGACATTCTGGGGTAATAATTGCATAGTCAACGTTCCCTAGGAATACTAGTCCCGTGCCAAATAGAGCTGAAGTTATCCTTGCTTGTTATTGGTGTACAATCCATCAAGAGAACCAGGAAGTCCAACTGAACATCAAAAGACATGGCCCCAGCTGGAACCCCCTGTACGCCCAGAGTTTACACAAGCAGCAGAGGAAACCGAGATGGATTTAGAGAAAGACCTGTGCTGGACATGGTTCTGCACTCTATGGTGGAGGGACACAGTAGGCCTCAGTCTTTGATCAATAGGAATCCCCTCTTGTTGACGGTTAAACTTTACCGTATGATTCTCAATCGAAACCGTTATGACAAAGGCTAATAAAGTTGTTACGTTTAGGTCAGGGGTCACCAAGCATTTGAGTTCAGATCACTTTCCGAGTAAAAATTCAAGCCGATCTAGCGCTCAGGTAAAAAAAAGCGTTAGCCTGTGTAACGCTAACCTAATTGTTAAGAGTAATGTAGCAATGAAGTTTGGGCCTATAGCCTACTGCACAATCCATTATCTCCGCATTTTGGCTTTTCTTGAATTGCCTGCCAAAGCATTGTTGTTAGGACCGTTTGTTTTACATTTAATATAAAATAATTTGAGGCACGCCCTTCATCAGTGATTGGTCAACAGTAGGGATTTCTCAATTGTGTTTGTCGTTCAACGACAGACGACTAGTTTTCGTGCATATTTTTTATCTTGAGAAATAATGCACCAAACATTTTAGATGTAAAATTACACGACTAAAGCCCTATTCAGAAGGGATACGTTATACTGGTCAAGTAATCTAATTATGTGCATGAGCACAAATCACCACGTCAGTAAATTCTTTTTTTTGTCAGGAAGGTTATTATCCTACCCCTGTTATTCATCAAACTCCCAGGTCATCTGATAATACTTACCCGCCCCCAGATAACATATGAACATATCATAAGCCATTGCAAAATGTTTAGAATGACAGTATATTAGCTTTAAAACTGCACAATTGTCTAAGAAAACGTGTAGCATAGCTAGCTCAAGGCAGAACGTGTAGCATAGTGAGCTCAAGGCAGAACGTGTAGCATAGTGAGCTCATGGCAGAACGCGTAGCATAGTGAGCTCAAGGCAGAACGCGTAGCATAGTGAGCTCGTGGCAGAACGTGTAGCATAGTGAGCTCGTGGCAGAACGCGTAGCATAGCGAGCTCGTGGCAGAACGCGTGGCATAGTGAGCTCGTGGCAGAACGCGTGGCATAGCGAGCTCGTGGCAGAACGCGTGGCATAGCGAGCTCGTGGCAGAACGCGTGGCATAGCGAGCTCGTGGCAGAACGCGTGGCATAGCGAGCTCGTGGCAGAACGCGTGGCATAGCGAGCTCGTGGCAGAACGCGTGGCATAGCGAGCTCGTGGCATAGCGAGCTCGTGGCAGAACGCGTGGCATAGCGAGCTCGTGGCAGAACGCGTGGCATAGCGAGCTCGTGGCAGAATGTGTAGCATAGCTAGCTTTGGGACACAACATAGGGAGTCTGTGTATTGGTTGGACTCCCTCAGTTGTGCTCCGTTGCAGTGTTTGGCGACGGAAAATAACCATATCACAATATAGCCGGTTTCACCCCCCAAAAAGTTTCCTGTCAATAAAAGCATATGTTTAATCTCTAGGAACTGTACTTACCAGACGTAAAGTGAAATGTGTCGCTCATCAAATAAGCGTCAGAATCCAACTTTTGTCAGATCAGCACCATATTCCTGCTAAGTAAGACAGTGGACTGCCATTTAAACTACGCACTTCCTGCCACGAAATATACCACTGTTTGCACAGCAGGAATATGGTGCTGTTAGACTTGAATAGGAGAGGGTTGAGGTCTGAGGAATGATGAAGTTCCTATATGTATTCTGTAAAGTTGACTAGCAAGCTGTCTCGAGGTTTGGCGACAGGTTTGGCTGCCACAGTGGAACAAAGAGCTAAATAATGGTGTTGTACCTGGACAGATTATCTATTTACTGAGGAAAAGTGAATGCTTTATTGAAAGTATATTTGGTAGAAATACTTCAATGTAAAAAAAATAAAATGCATACATACTGTAGCAAGGTCAAGGGTGTGGGGTTTCCACATCAACAAGTTCAATAACAAAACAGGCACAAATAGGATGCAAAGGGGAAGTTTATTCGAGATTTTTATACGTGGGGAAAGAAGGGGGAATTCACCAATCACCTCAGTCCACTAGCCGTTCTCTTTGTCCGTTTTCCAGGGGTAATCCTCACACTTGGGTTCTCAGCCAATCCGGTCCGGTACACGAGAGGGGGTAATCCAACAGTCCAGGTCACAACGGGCAATCACAGATTTTGCTCTCGTTTCTCTCACCACCTCTGCCCTGTTGTGCAGGCCGCTTCCTCCTTCATCCCCATGCACTCCCTGGCATAACGACCCACAGCCTTTCCTTGTTGGGGCAGGAAGTCCTTATAAGGCCTGGGGGTGGGGCCAGCTACCTGCAACATATCTCTCCTCAATTACCACTCCCCTCACCTCTACCTGCTGTCTGCCACAATACATACAGTCCCGGTCAAGTTTGGACACACCTACTCATTCAAGGGTTTTTCTTAATTTGTACTATTTTCTACATTGTAGTGAAGACATCAAAGCTATCAAATAACACATAGGGAATCACGTAGTAACTAAAAAAGTGTAAAATTCCAAGTGCTATTTTATATTTGAGATTCTTCAAAGTATCCACCCTTTGCCATGATTACATCTTTGCACACTTGGCATTCTCTCAACCCGATTCATGTAGTCACCTGGAATGCATTTCAATTAACAGGTGTGCCTTATTAAAAGTTAATTTGTGGAATTTCTTTCCTTAGTGCGTTTGAGATTGTTGTTGTGACAAGGTAGGGGTGGTATACAGAAGCTAGTCCTATTTGGTGAAAGACAAAGTCCATATTATGACAAGAACAGCTCAAATAACCAAAGAGAAACGACAGTCATCATAACTTTAAGACATGAAGGTCAGTCACTCTGGAAAATGTCAAGAACTTTGAAAGTTTGAAGACCTATGATGAAACTGGCCCTCGTGAGGACCGCCACAGGAAAGGAAGACCCAGAGTTACCTCTGCTGCAGAGGATCAGTTCATTAGAGTTAACTGCACCTCAGATTGCAGCCCAAATAAATGCTTCACAGAGTTCATGTAACAGACACGTCTCAACATCAACTGTTCAGAGGAGACTGTGTGAATCAGGCCTTCATGGTCGAATTGTTGCAAAGAAGTCACTACTAAAGGACACCAATAAGAAGAAGGGACTTGCTTGGGCCAAGAAACACGAGCAATGGACTATAGACCGGTGGAAATCTGTCCTTTTGGTCTGATGAGTCCAAATGTAGAGATTTTTGGTTCCAACCGCAGTGTCTTTGTGAAACGCAGAATAGGTGAACGGATGATCTCGGTGGTTCCCACCATGAAGCATGGAGAAGGAGGTGTGACGGTGTGGGGGTGCTTTGCTGGTGACACTGTCAGTGATTTATTTAGAATTCAAGGCACACTTAACCAGCATGGCTACCACAGCATTCTGCAGCGATACACCATCCCATCTGGTTTGGGCTTAGTCCCACTATAAACTATAATTTGTTTTTCAACAGAACAATAACCCAACACACCTCCAGGCTGTGTAAGGGCAATTTGACCAAGGAGAGTGATGGATTGCTGCTTCAGATGACCTAGCCTTCACTATCACATGACCTCAACCCAATTGAGTTGGTTTGGGATAAGTTGGACCGCAGAGTGAAGAAAAAGCAGCCAACAAGTACTCAGCATATGTGGGAACTCCTTCAAGACTGTTGGAAAAGCATTCCAGGTGAAGCTGGTTGAGAGAATGCCAAGAGTGTGCAAAGCTGTCATCAAGGCGAAGGGTGTCTACTTTGAAGAATCTCACATATCAAAAACACTTTTTATGTTTATTACATGATTCCATATGTTATTTCATTGTTTTGATATCTTCACTATTATTCTACAATGTAGAAAATAAAGTAAAGAAACCCTTGAATGAGTAGGTGTGTCCAAACTTTTGACTGCTACTGTATATATTGTTTGTTGCAGTGGCGGAAGTGATTTTTGCGCCACAGCTAAATGAATGCAGCGGAAACACGGGACTAAGGCCTTGTATGGCTTTGTGACGCCCTGTGGGTCATTTTGAGGTCAAGAGTAGATCTTCAGCTGTGTCGAGGTTTATTGCTGTTTTTTAACACCATTCCTGCAAAGTCAGTGTCTGAGAATAATCTCCACCAGAATGCCTTTTAATCTGAACCAGTTCAAATTCATCAGGGATTTCCAAGGAAGTTGCCAGTCTCTGCCAAGCCATGGTTGTCCTGTAAGCCCGCCCGCCGTTTGATTCCTGTTTTAGTGATTTACTGATAGCAGCAGAAGCTCTTGGCTGACCTCCTCGACACTCTTCCTGCTTCACATCCACTCAGTGGTTGTGTCCTAAATGGCACCCTCTTCCTTATGTTGTGCACTACTTTTGACCACCAGGGCCCATATGTTAGTGTACAATCAAGGGAATAGAGTGCCGTTTGGGAAGCTGACACAGTGCCAGAGAAGAAAATGCTGACGTTGATGAATTCCTCAATGCTATCACTCCACGATGGTCCTGGGTGAGAGAGGTTTGACTAGGCGCTATGTGTTTTGGTGTGTTTTGAATTAACTTTGTTGATTTGATTCAACTTTCAGCATGCTAGGACAGTGTATGGTGTCCCAATAGCTGCCTGTTTGTACTAGAGAACTTTGACTACTCAAGCTTGTAAGATTGATATCCCCGCTATAGGCAGGTATAAATATTTCTGATCCCAGGAAAATGGTCTGTGGTCTGGCTTCAGACCTCTGTCTTGCAGGTGTCTAACTGCAGCAGACGGTGGTAGGCGGAAGATGCCTTGGGGCAAATTCCACGCTGACATTGACACAGAGACTCCAATTATTCACTTTAAAATGTAATCACTTGGCTATATACACAGTGAGTAACAATAACTTGGCTATATACACAGTGAGTAACAATAACTTGGCTATATACACAGTGAGTAACAATAACTTGGCTATATACACAGTGAGTAACAATAACTTGGCTATATACACAGTGAGTAACAATAACTTGGCTATATACACAGTGAGTAACAATAACTTGGCTATATACACAGTGAGTAACAATAACTTTGCTATATTCACGGTCAGTAACAATAACTTTGCTATATTCACAGGGGTACCAGTACCTAGTCCATGTGCAGGGGTACGAGGTAGTTAAGGTAGATGTGTAGATGTATCTAGGATTAAGTGACAGATAATAAACCGTAGCAGCAGTGTATGTGTTAAGTCGAAAGTTAGTGCAAAATGAGGGTCAATTCAGATAGTCCGGGTAGCTATTGGTTAACTAGTTAATTAACTATTTAGCAGTCTTATGGCTTGGGGGTAGAAGCTGTTCAGGGTCCTGTTGGTTCTAGACTTGGTGCGTCGGTACCTCTTGCCGTGCAGTCTATGACTAAGGTGTCTGGAGTCTTTGACAATGTTAAGGGCCTTCCTCTGACACCGCCTGGTATAGAGGTCCTGGATTGCAGGGACCTCGGCCTCAGTTATGTACAGGGCCGTAGGGCTGAGCGATATGGACAAAATATCATATCACTGTATTTTTCTAAATGTTTACGGTATGACGGTATTGGACTAATCTGTGTGGAAATCAGCATGGAGACCGAGAGATGAACGTAGCGGAGTGAACTATTAAAAAAATGGACGTTACACACGCCATATCACATTTAACAAACCAAACATTCAAATACTGTTATTGAAGGTAAAGTAAAAACCCACGGCCCGTGCATCAATACCGGTGTATACAGTAACATGCAGTATACCGCCCAGGCTTACTGTCCCGTACGTATTACTCTCTGTAGCGTCTTGCGGTCGGATGCCAAGCAGTTGCCATACCAAGCGGTGATGCAGCCAGTCAAGATGCTCTCAATGGTGCAGCTGTATAACCTTTTGAGGATCTGAGGGCCCAGTCAAATCTTTTCAGTCTCCTGAGGGGGGGAAAGGCATTGCCGGTGCCCTCTTCACGGCTGTGTTGGTGTGTGTGGACCATGATAATTCCTTAGTGATGTGGACACTGAGGAACTTGAAGCTCTCGACCCGCTCCATTACAGCCCCGTCAATATGAATGGGGGCATGCTCGGCCCCTCCGTTTCCTGTAGTCCACGATCGGCTTCTTTGTCTTGCTGACGTTGAGGGAGACGTTGTTGTCCACTTTGCCAGGTCTCTGACCTCCTTATAGGCTGTCTTATCATTGACTACAGCTCAGGCCTGATCAGACAATGAACAGCATTCTCATATAGGTGTTCCTCTTGTCCAGGTGGGAGAGGGCATTGTGGAGTGCAATAGAGATTGCGTCATCTGTGGATCTGTTGGGGCGGTATGGAGTGTGTCCAGAGTGTCTGGGATGATGGAGTTGATGTGAGCCATGACCAGCCTTTCAAAGCATTTCATGGCTACAGATGTAAGTGCTACAGGGTGGTAGTCATTTAGACAAGTTACCTTGGCGTTCTGGGGCACAGGGACTGTGGTGGTCTGCTTGGTATTACAGACCGGGTCAGAGAGAGGTTGAAAATATCAGTGAAGACCCTTGCCAGCTGGTCAGCACATGCTCTGAGTACGCGTCCTGGTAATCCATCTGGCCCTGCGGGCTTGTGAATATTAATCTGTTTAAAGGTCTTCCTTTAAACTTCTCTATGCCATTGGATGAATCCCGGGAAACCTATTCCAGCCTGTGTTAGCGAAATAGTCCTGTATCTTAGCACCTGCGTCATCGGATCACTTCCTGTTTGAGTTTCTGCTGGTAACTCTATCCACCTGATTTCCTGCTTAAGGTCAGATATGCCAAATGGAAGGTGAGGGAGAGCTTTGTATGCCTCTCTCTGTGTGTGGTAAAGGTGTTCTAGTGTGTGATTTTTATTTATTTATTAAAAATAATCACCTCCAGTTGCGCAGGTGACATGCTGTGGTTGAGGTAAGACGGATTTCAGTTTTCCTGCATTAACATCACCTGCCACTGAGCGTGGCATCTGGAGGATCAATTTCTTGTTTGCTTTCAGCTCGTTGAGTGCAGTCTTAGTGACAGCATTGGTTTGTGGTGGTAAATGGATAGCTACAACGAAAATATATATATATATTTTTTTTTGGGGGGGGGGTAAATAGTATGGTCTACAGCTTAGTATGGTCTACAGCTTATCAGAACCTCCCAGACTTCCTTAACATTAGAGACACCTCCGCCTTGAGCTTATCCAACGCTGTCGTTCTGTCCTGCCGAAGCATAGAAGAAAAAAAAAAAACAGCTTGATTTGTGTGTTGTCCTTGTTCAGCCACGACCCTGAGAAACATAGTATATTACAGTTCTTCAGGTCCCGTTGATGGGATTGAATTGTGCTCGTCCAGTTTCTTCTCCAGTGACCGTACCAATAGAACGGCGGGTAGAGGCGGTCCATGTACTCGCCGACGTGGTTTCCTCAGGGCCTCTCACGCCACCCTTTTTTCTTTCTTGGGTCTCGGGGAATTAGGGCTTAGTCCGACTCCGACTCATTGAAGTAAAAATCTATATCCAAATCGAGGTTATTGATCGTCGTTCTGATGTCCGGAAGCTCTTTTCGGTCATGATAAACGATGGTGGAAACATTAAGTACAAAAAAAAGTTACGATAGGTGCGAAGAAACACAAAATAGCAGTTGGTCAGTAGCCTGTAAAACATCTGTTTACCATTGCAGTGCCGTCGTGTGTCTGTTTACCTCCCAGATTACAGAGACTCTTGGACAAACATTTACTCCGGGCCTGAACGGGTCAATTCATATTTGAATAGACAGGGTTGAAGGTGTGTGTGTGTGTGTGCGCGCGCGTCTTAGCTAAGTACATTTGTGTGTGTGCCAATTCGTGACCTGCTATAGTTTTCTGTCTGACCTTCGACCCAGTAAATGTGTCATTATTCAGCTTCTATTTCAACCGTAACTAAACCAATGCCCCCCCCTCCCCTCTGCTGTCGGTCTTTGCCTCGTCAGCCAATCACTCAGCCGCTTTCGATCCCTCTCAAGTGCTTAAACGGCCTATCGAAGGCCATTCTCCCTGAGCCCCTGCTTTGATCTCCACCGGTGGTGTCTTGGCAACAACCCCAACGCAACACCATTAGACCTGGAACACACACAACACACACACACACACACACACACACACACACACACACACACACACACATCCTGAAATGGGAGGTTTATAGATTCAAGATGTTACATCCCATCTAAGCTGCTGTTTGTCATTAAAACACAGAGAGGATTGAGAAGTTAGAAGAATGTCCTTCTCTGTGTGTCGTCCACCCCACCCCCCGTGTCCCTCCCTGTGTCCCCTCCTCCCAATGTTGGTAAAATCTCAGAGCCCAGTTTAGCACTAGTCCCTTTGATAAGGCAGAGTTGTTTTAATGAAGGGATGGAGCCACTGCCTGGAAGGGACCCCCTGCCTGGGAGCCGCTCTATACCAGCTAGCTGTGGGTAGGAACAGCAGTGGAAGCCTCTCTATACCAGCTAGCTGTGGGTAGGAACAGCAGTGGAAGCCTCTATACCAGCTAGCTGTGGGTAGGAACAGCAGTGGAGGCCTCTCTATACCAGCTAGCTGTGAGTAGGAACAGCAGTGGAGGCCGCTCTATACCAGCTAGCTGTGGGTAGGAACAGCAGTGGAAGCCTCTCTATACCAGCTAGCTGTGGGTAGGAACAGCAGTGGAAGCCTCTCTATACCAGCTAGCTGTGGGTAGGAACAGCAGTGGAGGCCTCTCTATACCAGCTAGCTGTGGGTAGGAACAGCAGTGGAAGCCTCTCTATACCAGCTAGCTGTGGGTAGGAACAGCAGTGGAGGCCGCTCTATACCAGCTAGCTGTGGGTAGGAACAGCAGTGGAAGCCTCTCTATACCAGCTAGCTGTGGGTAGGAACAGCAGTGGAGGCCTCTCTATACCAGCTAGCTGTGGGTAGGAACAGCAGTGGAGGCCGCTCTATACCAGCTAGCTGTGGGTAGGAACAGCAGTGGAGGCCTCTCTATACCAGCTAGCTGTGGGTAGGAACAGCAGTGGAGGCCGCTCTATACCAGCTAGCTGTGGGTAGGAACAGCAGTGGAGGCCTCTCTATACCAGCTAGCTGTGGGTAGGAACAGCAGTGGAGGCCTCTCTATACCAGCTAGCTGTGAGTAGGAACAGCAGTGGAGGCCTCTCTATACCAGCTAGCTGTGAGTAGGAACAGCAGTGGAGGCCGCTCTATACCAGCTAGCTGTGGGTAGGAACAGCAGTGGAAGCCTCTCTATACCAGCTAGCTGTGAGTAGGAACAGCAGTGGAAGCCTCTCTATACCAGCTAGCTGTGGGTAGGAACAGCAGTGGAGGCCTCTCTATACCAGCTAGCTGTGAGTAGGAACAGCAGTGGAGGCCTCTCTATACCAGCTAGCTGTGGGTAGGAACAGCAGTGGAAGCCTCTCTATACCAGCTAGCTGTGGGTAGGAGCAGCAGTGTGTCCTCGGGGAAGACCATCGCCAAGCAGCTTGGTGAGAAGGTGACAACAGTTGGTGCGATTATTCGCAAATGGAAGAAACACTCATCATGAGAACGGTGAGGAATCATCCCAGAACTACACGGGAGGATCGTGTCAATGATCTCAAGGCAGCTGGGACCATAGTCACCAAGAAAACAATTGGTAACACACTATGCCGTGAAGGACTGAAATCCTGCAGCGCCCGCAAGGTCCCCTGTTACGTTCCCCAGTTTCTGTGTTGTGGTTTTGTATGTGTGTGTTTCAGGATGGCTTCCTGAATTCCCCCCATTACTAATTGAAGCTGACCCCGCCCCCTCGTCAGGATACAGCTGTTTCCCATTAGACTCCTTCTCCAGCTTTATAAGCCAGTGTTCTGTTGCTCAGAAGCGAGAGGAGGCTGATTGAGGAGGCTGATTGAGGAGGCTGATTGAGGAGGCTGATTGAGGAGGCTGATTGAGGAGGCTGATTGAGGAGGCTGATTGAGGAGGTTTATGGCTGAGGCTGAAGTGTTTGTTTGGTTAAACCCGAGTGTTGATTGTTTCTGATAGAGCTGATAGTTATTGCTCAGACAGGTTCTTTTTGTAGTATTTTGTAACCGGTCCTGCTGGTGTGTTCTATCAAAAGGTCTGTATTGATTATTAGAAATTGTTTGTATTTTTCTGTGTTTATTCCCAGGAGGGAAGGCACCTAGGGAGTACTTAGGCAAGAGGCCTGCGGGCATACATAACCCGTAGTATTTTACTGTCTATGCACACTAGGTAAGACCTGGACGGACCACCCCCTGTATTTTGGTTAGTGCACCAGGTGGTGCTAAGTTAGGTAAGCTGTGGGTAGGCAGGTAAAATAGGAGAGGGGGCTTTGACTTTGACTTTCTTTGCTTTGGTTCCGTTCAGCCCCTTTTCCCAAAATTACCGTGTGACGGAATAAATTCCTTGTTAACGGTACCGCTCTCTGCTTTTGTCATCCTTACTCGCACCTACAGTCCCAGACCTCTTTCACTCCGAGGGGAATTCAGAGGGCAGCAGGGAGTTGCGTTCCCTCCTCCAAGAGGCGTACGTAACATCCCTCTGCTCAAGAAAGCACATATACATGCCCGTCTGAAGTTTGCCAATGAACATCTGAATGATTCAGAGGACAACTGGGTGAAAGTGTTGGGGTCAGATGAGACCAAAATGGAGCTCTTTGGCATCAACTCAACTCGCCGTGTTTGGAGGAGGAGGAATGCTCCCTATGACCCCAAGAACACCATCCCCACCGTCAAACATGGAGGTGGAAACATGCTTTGGGGGTGTTTTTCTGCTAAGGGGACAGGACAACTTCACCGCATCAAAGGGACGATGGCCATGTAGCGTCAAATCTTGGGTGAGAACCTCCTTCCCTCAGCCAGGGCATTGAAAATGGGTCGTGGATGGGTATTCCAGCATGACAATGACCCAAAACACACGGCAAAGGCAACAAAGGAGTGGCCTAGCCAGTCTCCAGACCTTAATCCCATAGAAAATCTGTGGAGGGAGCTGAAGGTTCGAGTTTCCAAACGTCAGCCTCGAAACCTTAATGACTTGGAGAAGATCTGCAAAGAGGAGTGGGACAAAATCCCTCCTGAGATGTGTGCTAACCTGGTGGCCAACTACAAGAAACGTCTGACCTCTAATTGCCAAAAAGGGTTTTGCCACTAAGTAATGTTTTGCAGAGGGGTCAAATACTTATTTCCCTCATTAAAATGCAAATCAATTTATAACATTTTTCACATGCGTTTTTCTGGATTTTTTTGTTGTTATTCTGTCTCTCACTGTTCAAATAAACCTACCATTAACATTATAGACTGATCATTTCTTTGTCAGTGGGCAAACGTACTAAATCAGCAGGGGATCAAATACTTTTTTCCCTCATTGTATACCTCTACTGTATTTATGACTTCAATAACCAACAGTGAAGTGCTGTGGAGAAAACAGCAGTTGGTCATCTCTCATGGCTGTATCTTAAATGGCACCTATTTCCTATATAGTGCACTACCTTAGGCTCCCCCATAGGGTGCTCTGGTCAAATGTAGGCACTTGATAGGGATTAGGGTGCGATTTGAGATGCATCTTCTCTCTTGGAACCGTTTGTCGGCCAATAAATGACAGCTCTGAGTTATGATCCTGTGACTGGCTGCTTACTTTCCTCGGGACGCTACTGTCAAAACTGGCGGCACGCCTTTTGATTTGTCAACAAATACTCTGTCGTCAGTTTATTAGGTACACCAATCTAGTACCGGGTTGGACTCCTCCTTTGCCTCAGAACAGCCTGAATTATTTGGGGCATGGAAACATTGCTCATTTGGTATCACGTAACGTGTGCCAGGAAAACATTCCTCACACCATTACACTACTGCCACCAGCCTGTACCATTGACACCAGCCAGGATGTGGTCAGGGACTCATGCTTCTTACTCCAAATCCTGACTCAGCCATCAGCATGATGCAACAGGAATCGGGATTCATCAGACCAGGCGATGTCTTTCCACTCTTCAAATTGTCTAGTGTTGGTGATGGCGTTCCCACTGGACCTGCTTCTTCTTGTTTTTAGCTGATAGGAGTGGAACTGGGTGTGATCGTCTGCTGCAATAGCCCATCCGTGACGAGGACCAACGAGTTGTACGTTCCGAGATGCCGTTCTACACACCACTGTTGTACTGCAGCGTTATTTGCCTGTTTGTCACTCCTGTTAGCTTTCAAGATTCTTGCCATTCTCCTTCGACCTCTCATCAACAAGCTGTTTTCGCCCACAGGACTCTCGCTGACTGGATGTTTTTTGTTTGTCGTACCATTTCTCTGTAAACCCTAGACACTGTCATACGTGAAAAGCCCAGGAGACCGGACGTTTCTGAGATACTAGAACTAGCATGCCTGGTGTTGACAATCATAGCATTCTCAAAGTCGCTTAGGTCACTTGTTTTGACCATTTTAACACTCAATCGAACATTAACTGAATGTCGCGATGCCTGTCTGCCTGCTTTATATAGCAAGCCACAGCCACATGACTCACTGTCTGTAGGAGCCAACCATTTTTTGTGAACAGGTTTGTGTACATAATAAGTGTGTGTGTGTGAGAGAGAGAGAGAGAGGGTGGAAAATATTGAGGAAAAATGGTCTTTAGAGCAGGGGTTCCCATACTTTTCGTCCATGACCCCAACCAAGTTTTTTTTTCCATTTTTTTTTTTAATGGGGGTGCTATGGCAGTCAATTGCAAATTAGTCTGACATAATGTCTCATCACAACACCACTGAGGAGATGGTCAAAGTCAGGGGGCGTGGTCAACAGTGCACACCTCATCTCTGCTGTCACATCCAACCTGGACTGATATTTGGTTTTAATGCAGACGAGAGCACTGCTGAATCCAGCTTCATGGCGGCCCTCATGAGAGCCAGTTTCACCATAGCGCTTGATGTTTTTTGCGACTGCAAATTTTCCAGAGTGATTGGCCTTAATTTCTTAAAGTTATGATGACTGTCGTTTCTCTTTGCTTATTTGAGCTGTTATTGCCATAATATGGACTTGGTCTTTTACCAAATAGGGCTGTCTTCTGTATACCACCCCTACCTTTTCACAACACAACTGATTGGCTCAAACGCATTAAGGAAAGAAATTCCACAAATTAACTTTTAAGAAGGCACACCTGTTAATTGAAATGCATTCCAGGTGACTACCTCATGAAGCTGGTTGACAGAATGCCTTGAGTGTGCAAAGCTGTCATCAAGGCAAAGGGTGGCTACTTTGAAGAATCTCAAATATGAAATATATTTTGTTTAACCATTTTTTTTTTGGTTACTCCATATGTGTTTTTAAATAGTTTTGATGTCTTCACTATTATTCTACAATGTAGATATAAAGAAAAACCCTTGAATGTGTAGGTGTGTCCAAACTTTTGACTGGTACTGTATATATAACAGGTGTATATCCACCATCTATCCTTGTCCCTGGCTGTGTGTTGGGGCTGGAAGCTGTCATAGAACGCTGCCTTAGGGGCAGCAAGGTCAACCAGGGTTATGAAACCAACATATGTTTGAACAAATTAACAAATTGGTCTTTATATGTTGTCTAGGCCTTCTGTAAGTCAATAAATGCACCTTTTATTAGCGTAAAATTAATATGATAATAGGCCAGGGCTTCCCAAATGTTTTCACCCGGGCCCCCTTCCAGCATTGGGGAACATCCTGCCCCCCCTGCGTCATGTCTATTTCTATGGGGACAAGCACTGTGCATGACAAACTTTTCACACCACTCTAATTTGCATTCATGTGATATTTGCGTGACTCGAACATTACAACAATCTATGGGCTTAAAAACCGAACTAAAAAAACGTTAGCGGACATGGGCTAGTTGATCTGGACATTTCTGACAAGTTCTAAGTACAGTTTGAGAACCACTGCTTATAGGCCGTGGTCTGGTCCACTGGTCCACTAGGGTCTATCAGCTGTAGTTACATAGACCCGATGACAATCAAACAGGACGCTATGGAAAAGTTTGAATTTTGCACCCGGACTAGCTTGGGTCTCGTATTCAGTTTCGGCTGGACCCGTGAAGACCTTTACTCAGATGTAATACATAAGAACTTTTCAGTTGAGAATTGACTCTGAGGAATTCTCCTAAAATATTTATTTGGATAACTTGCTGTAGAGTCAGTTTGACCTCTGGTCCTCTTAGCCCTCTGATTGGTTAACTCTCTTTAAGGAGTTTTGCCCACCCCCTGTAGCAGGTGCAATAAGAAAGTTTGCTGTTCTATCTGGTTGTCATTGACTACCGACGATGTTTCCATGGTAGCATGGTTGTTGTGGTGTCAGAGTCCTGGCTGTGTAATGATAGTGTTCTTAAGACAGCAATTAACCACCATGTCCCTCCTCTGCTGGTGTGCGTAAGCTGCATCCCTCCACATTTCAATAGGAATATGCCAAGAAGGGATAATTATTATTATAATTATTATTTTACAAAGATTTGTGCTCTAGAAGCAATTCTCTCTTTTTGTGTGTGTGTGTGTGTAACTGACATAACGAACTCCTCTGTACAAAGACATTTTTTCCTCCTCCTTTCATGAGGTTGTGTGAAGCATCAGACGTGTCGAGGTAATTGGGCTGGCTGTAAACCGCGTTTTACTATATACCGGTATTTATGCACAGACCAGTTTGGAGTTTTACTTTACCTTACATAACGGTATTTCAATGTTTTGATTTGTTAAATGTATTATACATTCAGAAAGTATCCGTACCCTCATGACTTATTCCACATTTTGTTGTGTTACAGCCTTAATTTAAAATTCATTAAATAGATTTTTTTCCTACACACAATACCCCATAATGACAAAGTGAAAACATGATTTTAGATTTTTGTGCTCATTTATTGAAATACAGATATCCAATTTACATAAGAATTCATGCCCGTGTTAGAATCACGTTTGGCAGCGATTGCAGCTGTGAGTCTTTCTGGGTAAGTATCTAAGCGCTTTGCACACCTGGAATGTACAATATTTGCACAGTATTCTTTATAAAATGATTCAAGCTCTGTTATGTTGGTTGTTGATCATTGTTAGCCAGCCAAGTCTTGCCATAGATTTTCAAGCATATTTAAGTCAAAACTTTAACTAGGCCACTCAGGAACATTCAATGTCGTCTTGGTAAGCAACTCCATTGTATATTTGGCCTTATTGTCCTGCTGAAAGGTGCATTTTTCTCCCAGTATCTGTTGGAAAGTAGACTGGATTTTTCCTGTGCTTATCTCTATTCCGTTTATTTTTATCCTAAAAAACTCCCTAGTCCTTGCCGATGACAAGCATGCCCATAACATGATGCAGCCACCACCTCTCTGGAAAATATGAGGAGTGGTACTCAGTGTTGTTGAATTTGCCTCAAACAACGCTTTGTATTCAGGACATCAAGTTATTTCTTTGCCACATTTTTTGCGGTTTTCCTTCACTTCATAATTGCAAACAGGATGCATGTTTTGGAATATTTTTATTCTTTACAGGCTTCCTTTTCACTCTGTCAATTATGTTAGTATTGTGGGGTAACTACAATGTTGTTGATCCATCCTCAGTTTTCTCCTATCACAGCCATTAAACTGTAACTGTTTTTTTTATAGTCACCGTTGGCCTCATGATGAATTCCCTGAGTGGTTTCCTTCCTCTTTGGCAACTGATTTAGGGAAGACACGTTTTTATCTTTGTAGTGACTTGGTGTATTGATACACCATCCAAAGTGTAATTATTAACTTTATCATGCTCAAAGGGATATTCAATGACTGCTTTTTGTATTTTTACCCATCTACCATGAGGTGCCTTTCTCTGCTAGGCATTGGAAAACCTCCATGCTCAAAAGGATATTCCCTGTCTGCTATTATTTATATACTTTTTTTTAGTAGGCTTGGATGGTATACTGCATATACCATATACTGGGGTATTTGGAAATGGCCATGGGTTTTTCAATGCCTTTGAACTATTTCTTAGTTTTTTTTTTCTAAATGTGAATATTTGTTGCTACTTTTTAAGTAAATACCTGCAGTCAATATGTGCAATACGTTAGGAGATAAAGATTTTATTCTTAATTTCACCTGTTACATAATTTTGCATTATGAAGCTTACTGGTAGTCCCCAGTCACGTTATTTGTTTACAAGTACACGATGATGATGATGATAGATGGAGAGACCAGAGCCTTGTGAGTCACTCACTGTTGTGCAGCACACGCCAGTTACAGTAAGGAATTCACAACTAAATGTTTGTTGTCCAGATATCTTATAGCTATTAGGTTAGCTGTCTAAAATGCACTACATGCTCTGCAGTTGTGCATTTGGTTTGGCTAATTTAGTAACTAGTTAGCTATTTAGCTAAGTGGTTAGCTTCTTCCAAAATCAAACTTTGCTTGGTAACGGCAGAGAATAGTCTCCTGGATCAAGAGCCTTGCTGTTTTAATATTTGTTTTGTGCAGCAAACTGTGAGTAGCGTTTCTGAGTTACTTGTATAAATGTTTAAGCTGGGATGTCTGTCCTGAAAATACTTTAGGTTAGAGACTGTATAAAATGTTGGCAATGTGCTCCTTAACATTTACTTAGCATTCTCTACGGGATTTTATATGTACTTGTTAGCATTGCCAACTTTCGGGTTACAAAGGCTGTGGAGTTAATTTGGATATCGCCCAAGCCAAATTTTTACCCATCTACCAAGGGGTGCCCTTTGCGAGGAATTGGAAAGCATCCCTGGTCTTTGTGGTTGAATCTGTGTTTGAAATTCACTGCTCAACTGCGGGACCTTAAAATTATTTGTATGTGTGGTGTACAGAGATGAGGTAGTCATTCAAAAGTCATGTTAAGCACTATTATTGCACACAGAGTGAGTCCATGCAACTTATTTCCTGCGTTTATTTAGGCTTGCCATAACAAATGGGACGAATACTTATTGACTCAAGACATTTCAGATTTTTTAGTTGTCAACATTTCAACAAACATTTCTAAAAACGGATTTCTTCAAACATCCGGTTTGACATTATGGGATATTGTGTGTAGGCCAGTGACACAAAATCTCAGTATAATCCATTATACATTCAGGCTGTAAAACACCAAAATATGGAAAAAGTCAATGGGTGTGACTACTTTCTGAAGGCACTGAGTGATGAAACTCAATGATGGCAATAGTCGGTTCTTAACGCCAGTAAGAGACTGCTAACAGTTGACAACTGCTCATTTGTTTGCAAGAGCTTTGGGTGTGCACATGTACTTTTTCTTTTGACATGAATCTTGCCTGTGAGGCAGTGGTTGCCAAAAGTACCATATAAATTGACATAATGCCCCTTGTGGCGAAGGTAAGAACTGACATTGAAAATACATGGTCAGTAGGTAGGTTTCCATCCAGTTAACGACAGATTTTCATGCAAATATATATTGGAAAGGAACATCAAGCTCATCACAGTGCACTTTCACCACCCCATCATAACTTATTTCATCTGTAGCCGAAAAGTGAATTTTTTCCTGAGTCGTAGTGGGACTCAAATATGTCAATATTTGCGCTTAAGTAGGCCTGATTACGCTTGGAGGCGTAATCAGGCCTACTACTGTTGTCGTCTGCAAACTTGATGATTGAGTTGGAGGCGTGCGTGGTCACACAGTCACGGGTAAACAGGGAGTACAGGAGGGGGCTGAGCATGCACCCTTGTGGGGCCCCTGTGTTGAGAATCAGCGAAATGGAGGTATTGTTTCCGACCTTCACCACCTGGGGATGGCCCGTCAGGAAGTCCAGGACCCAGTTGCACAGGAAGGTTTGTGGTGAGCGCGCCCACAGGACTGGAAAACCCACCACCGGCCCAGACCGATAGTGGTTCCTGAGGTTCAAGGACAAGGTAGCTGTTCTGGAAAGAGCCAAGAACTTGAAAGGAATGTATATCTTCCTCAACGAGGACTATCCTGCTGTGCGCCAGAATAGGAAAGAACTGATCCCAGCCATGAAAGCTGCCAGAGCGCGTGGGGACATTGCGTACATCTGCTACGTCAGGCTCATTGTCCACCCTCCCTCCCAGAAGCCTGGAAGGGATGAGAGAACCAAGCCTATGGGTTCGTAGCCTCAACCCGCAGCACACACACCAACTGATTAATGGACTGCTGAATATATTTTTTTCTCTTGCTTTGTCTGGTCTTTTCAGTATTATGTCTAACTCTGATCAGCTACCCAGGAAAGAGCTGAAAATAGCCCATATTAATATACGTAGCCTTAGAAATAAGGTTCAAGAAATCAATAACTTGCTAACATCAGATAACATTCATATATTAGCCATTTCTGAGACTCACTTAGATAATTCATTTGATGATACATCAGTAGCAATACAAGGATATAACATTTATAGAAGAGACAGAAACGCTTATGGGGGGGAGGTGTTGCTATATATATTCATAGACATATCCCTGTAATGCTTAGAGAAGATCTCATGTCAAGTGTTATTGAAGTGTTGTGGTTGCAGGTTCACTTGGCACATCTAAAGCCTTTTCTTTTGGGGTGTTGCTATAGGCCACCAAGTGCTAACAGTCAGTATCTAAA
Source organism: Brachymystax lenok tsinlingensis (assembly GCA_030435695.1). Taxonomy (NCBI): domain Eukaryota; kingdom Metazoa; phylum Chordata; class Actinopteri; order Salmoniformes; family Salmonidae; genus Brachymystax; species Brachymystax lenok. Next base: position 33,357,711 of record CM059796.1, read on the forward strand.
TAATATGTGTGACATGCTTGATTAGTGTACGTGATGTAAACAGAGGTCTACTTTCTTGGGGACCTGAATATTGACTGGTTTTCATCAAGTTGTCCACTCAACAGGAAGCTTCTTACTGTAACCAGTGCCTGTATTCTGGTTCAGGTTATTAATCTACCTACCAGGGTGTTTACAAACACTACAGGAACAAGATCATCCACATGTATCTATCACATTTTTACTAATACTGAGGAACTTTGTTCTAAAGCTGTATCCGTACCCATTGGATGCAGTGATCACAATATAGTGGCTATATCCAGGAAAGCCAACGTTCCAACAGCTGGGCCTAAAATAGTGTAAGAGATCATACTAAAGATATTGCTGTGACTCTTATGTGGATGATGTTAAATATTTGTTGGTCTGATGTGATTAATGAGGAGCATCCAGACGCTGCACTTATGTATTTATGAAATTGCTTCTTCAAATTATTGATAAACATGCACCTGTTAAGAAACTGACTTAAGGCTTAATTGTAATCAGAAGGCTAATATAAATGCTATGCATGCCAGTCTCTCTTGGCTAAGAGTTGAGGAGAGACTGACTGCATCACTTATTTTTATAAGAAACATTAATGTGTTTGAAAATCCCAAATTGTTTGCATAGTCAATTTACACACACCTCTGACACACACTTATGCCACCAGGGGTCTTTTCACAGTCCCCAAATCCAGAACAAATTCAAATTCAAGCCTTATTGTATGGAACTTCCTTCCATCTCATATTGCTCAAATAAACAGAGAACCTGGTTTCATAGGAACACCTCGCGGCACAACGCCTCTCCCTTATTTGACCTAGATAGTTTGTGTGTATGCATTGATATGTAAGCTACGTGTGTTTTTTAAATGTATGTAGTTCTGTCCTTGAGTTGTTCTTCTCTATTGATGTTCTGTATCATGTCATTCTGTATTATGTTTTGTGTGGACTTCAGGAAGAGTAGCTGCTGCTTTTGCAACATCCTAATAAAATACCAAATACATATCCCAGTCCGCGTGAAGCATGGATTGCGATTGGTCATACCAGTGTTGAATGGACTTTAGCACAGGTACTTCCTGTTTTGAGTTTCTGCCTATAGGAAGGGAGGAGCAAAATGGAGTCGTGATCAGATTATACCAGCGTGAGTACTACAGTCAATGTGTTGGTAGAACTTCAGTAGCGTTTTCCTCAAATTTGCTTTGTTAAATTCCCTAGCTACAATAAATGGGGCTTCGGGATATGTGGTTTGCATAAAGTCCAGTGTAGTTTGGTATCGGCTTGAGGGGGAATATAAACGCCTGTGGCTATAACCGAAGAGAATTCTCTAGGGAGCTAATACGGTCGGCATTTGATTGTGAGGTATTCTAGGTCGGGTGAACAAAGGACTGGATTTTTCTTTGTTATCACAATCACACAATGAGTGGTTAATCATGAAACATACACCCCCGCCTTCTTCACAGAGCGTTCTTTATTCCTGTCTGCACGATGTACTGAGAACCCAGATGGCTGAATGGACGCGGACAGTATATCCCGAGAGAGCCATGTTTCTGTGAAACAACCGAGTATGTTACAGTTCCTGATGTCTCTCTGGAAGGAGATCCTCGCCCTGAGCTCGTCTACTTTATTGTCCAGAGACTGAACATTAGCGAGTAATATACTCGGAAAGCGTTGGATGGTCTGCACGCCTAGATGTCCACTCCGAATACCTCTTCTCCGCCGGCATTGTTTTGGAGCTCAATTGCCCTTGGCGGGGTACGACCAAAGGATCCAATTCGGGAATGTCGTATTCCTGGTTGTAATGCTGGTGATTTACCGCCGCTCTGATATCCTAAAGTCTGTAATCAAATGCTGTTATACCTGCAGAAATTAGAAAAATATGGAGGTATGATATTTTTTGCTATATCACCCAGCCCTACGAGGTAATTGTTTCTCCTCTCTTTCATGAGGTTGTGTGAAGCGGCAGACGTGTTGAGGTAATTCTCGAGTCGATCTCTACAGGGTTGCTCTCTTAAGGCGTCCTCATTCTTCCCGTCCAAAACCATTTGAAACAGTTTGTGCATATATCATGATGACATTTTGTAACGTTTTTTCAGCTGTTTGTGTCCACTACACTATTTTCTCGAGGCAAGCAGAAGTTCCGAAGCTGACGTCTATAAAAGTGTTTGTTAGACGTAAAATTATCTTAATGTAATTCTGAATATAAATGAGATCCTCCTAATACAACACTATGGGCCCTAGCCCAAAGTCATGTGCTATGTAGGGAAAAGGATGCCATTTGGGTCGGCGACTATTTTTTTTTTTTTACAACGTCTGGTGTGATGTTCTTGCCTCCATCTGGAGAGAGGGGAGGACAAGTATCATGTGAGAATGAAGTTGAATTTCAATGTTTCGGGGAGAACCGTATGAACACACACTTTACCCCCACACACACATCCCCTCAGTCGCACACACATCTAATCGTCAGTTTATTTGTCTTGAGTGGAAGCAAGCAAAAGTAAATGTCACACGCGAGCTGAGGGGCTGCAGACCGTGTGTGTGCTGCTCAGAGAGGATGAAACCATTACTACAGTGCGGGGGGACCACACAGGCGTTCCAGTCCAGGGTCTGGATGACGGATGGATGAAACCACGTAACAACAATCTGGAGAGCTGGCTGAAAACACTCAACAGGAATTCCTCTTTTCGCCTCACTTCCTGCAGTTTTTAACTTCTCTCTGTCAGAGAGATATACAGGGACTATGATAGAGACACTCAGGTATCCAGCGATTTCCTGTGGGGCTGCCTTCTGCCCTCCCTTGTCCCCTCCTTCCTCTCCTCCCTTGTTCCCTCCTTCCTCTCCTCCCTTGCCTTGTGGCCCTGGACTGTCTGTGCCTAGAGCAGAGAGAACCTGGAGGAAAGGGAGAAAGAGCGAAGGTTGACCCAGAAACGTAGAGGGTCGAAGCAGACAGAGGGGGAGATGGGGAGAGAGAGAGCAGGACAGAGCAGAGTGGCCCCAGATGTCTATAGTCAGGCAACAGTTTTACCCGTTAGACTGGGTTAGGTTAGGTTAGACTGGGTTAGGTTAGGTTAGACTGGGTTAGGTTAGGTTAGGCTAGGCTAGACTGGTTTATGCTAGGTTGGACTGGGTTAAGTTAGACTGGGTTAGGCTAGGTTGGACTGGGTTAGGTTAGGCTGGGTTAGACTAGGTTAGGCTAGGATAGCTGCGTGACTGGAGGGTCAGGGCTGAGGGCATACCAGAGATGGACTTAGCACCCAGGCACGCCTTTCATTCAGATGAACCCCCTTAGCACCCAGGCACACCTTTCATTCAGATGAACCCCCTCACTCACTCGCATTCTCATTCCTTTTCTCACTGTTCCATTTACGGAGGCATAAGTGTCAGTGTCACAAGGCTTGCGCCCTCTGCCCCCCCGTCGTCCTCCCTCCTCTTAGAATCCAGGATTACCCAGAGTCCTCGGCGCTTGGGTTCACACAGCCCTTTTTACATGCAGTTGTCAGTCTCTCTCTCTCTCCTGTTGCCATGACAGTTACTCTGTTGTCATGATGAATGTCTCCATTTGCTATGACGTATGGGTGGACACTTTCCCTTTTAAAGATTAGGCCTATTATGTAATTGCTAGAATATAATGCCCTGTGAATCAGTCAATCAATCAATCGATCAATCAATGGAATCTCCATGAATTTGAATGTGGATCTATCATCCATAGTAAGGGGTTCAAACTTGACAGTAGTAACAATTCCCCCTGTGTTTTCTTGAGGTTTGCTGAGAATAGTTTGATGTGAACAGAACTTTTAGGTTGTCAAATATTCAGTTGTGTGTGTGTATAAACAAAGGTCATAACAAAGGTGTTTTGACTGGAAGTAGTAAACAATTGAGAACGTCATCTCTTTAAGGTAGAAGGCTAACATTTCTTCGCCCACAGAACGTTCGTCAGCCGTTGTTTCTTAACATTGACTGTCTGTAGTAGTAGGAGCCTAGTGATCAAGACTGTTGCTTGTTGGGTTGGATATAGAGGAACAAACAAGTCTATAATTTCCATCAGAACCGGGCTCTGTCTTGGGAGGTGTTTTGAGGGGGATTACACTTTTGTTTCTGGTGTTTGTTTTCCAACTCTCTCATCCCCTCTCTTTCTCTCTCTCTCTGTCAGAGAGATATACAGAGACTCTTCCCTTCTCTTTCTCCCGCTCTTTCTTCAACCCTCTCTTCCTCCCGCTCTTTCTTCAACCCTCTCTTCCTCCCGCTCTTTCTCCAACCCTCTCTTCTCTTCTGTGTTTATACTCGTGTCTGTTCAACCTCACAGGAGGTGACCCTTGTGATAAGTACTTCCTCATTGTAAACTTCGGTGTGTTGGGGACAGAAGGGCGTCCTGTCTTTTGTGTTGTCTGATGAAACCCCTTGGGGATGTTTTTGTTTGTGAGAAAGTCTTTGCGTTGACTGGGATGTTCTATAGCCAACCCTGCAGCTTCTGTTGTTTTATAGTGTTGGACGGCTGGCTATGAGGCCTGATGTTTTACGAGCTGTCGGCCTGGAGCTGTGTGCGTGTCAGGGTTTCTGTTGGGGCCAAATTTCTTTTTTTTTTTTTATGAAAAGTCGATAAATCAAACTTTTGGCGGCCCAAAAAAAATCCCTTTGCTAAATAATGCTTTTTATTTATTGATGTAAATACATTTGATCGTCATGCTTAATTGTTCTATATGTTAATTTAAAAAAAATCTGAATTTAAATGATACTAATCTGAAAGTCCACTAATGCGAGATCATCATCCTCTGCCGTATGGACTCATTGATACAGTGTGATCCATTTGGCTGCTGAAGAAATGAGTGCGTGGAACTCATAGCCTATAGGCCAATGCAGCAGTAGGCGGGCCTTTTAACTTCCATTGCTCTTTCTCACCCAGAATTGGTGATAATCGAGGGGGAGATTGTTGGAAAGACTTTTCAAAATAGCTTACTGTGAGGAACTATAGATTTGATATATTATCATTCGCAATGGATGTCGTACGTTGTGAAGCTCCTCCAGAGTCGATCGACGCACCAGTGCGTCAGTCTAAGTTACATGACAAAAAAAAAAAAAAAATCAATCTGTCAGTTTAAGCTCTGTTTTCTTGCATTGGATGAGTCTCAGTCCACCGTGTCGCACTTCCGCATCTGAGGTGAAAGGTGGCAGAGCACGAGCGGTGTTTGTCAGACCAGGAGACATCCCGAAATCTGTCTTCTCACCTAATCGTCTGTATCGTCAGAGCGGTTTGGTCTCCACTCTATGGAAAGGGAAGACCTCTCACGAACATGATGGTGTTCTTCGTTTTACTCTTCTGTTTGGTAGCGTTTTAGCTACACACTGAGACCCCACAAGTGTCACAGGTTAAAAAACACAAATGGAAGTATGAAGGCAGTTTTGTTTCTACCCAAAAAAGGGGCTACATTTTTGTTAAAAATAGATTTTTTTATGACTTATATTATATCTCCTAGATTTAGGACACGCTTCAAAACCTTGTTTCTTATGATACATTTTTGACTGTGTTATTCAATGTGTTTCTGCGGGCTTTAGTAGTAAAGGCCAATACTTTTATCAAATATTTTTTAAATATTGTAATAACCTGACTAGATCATGAAGGAACAATTGTCTAGTCAGAGGTTTGAGTTACGAATTAACGGTTTATTAACCCAACTTCCACACAGGCTACTGTTTGGCTGTAGCCCACGCCAAATACATGCAATATACCCCACAAATCAACCGTGATCTTCTCTTGTGAAGGCCAGACGTAAGAGAGAGAACAATGGCAAAACCTGGTCTTAACTTCCAATGCTCCATCCCCCTGCCCAACCCCCTTCATGCCACTCCGCCAATCACCAGGATGCTCGGCATCAGAACATTCCAGGCATTCCCGTGATTGGCAGATAGCAGGTTGATTGGCATGTCGGACCCCGCGAACACTGGGGTACTGGTAAGTACAACACAACCAACTAAAAACCTAACACATAACGCCAAGCTGTCTGTGCGGGTCGCTAGGATATATTTTTGGGATATGTAAAGGGGTGAAATTCCAAATGAAATAGCTAAATGATCCTTAGTATGACCATCCTTAAAACAATTCCATATGTCAGCTTAGCAGGTTGTGAACTCTGAAAACAAGTTTTCCACTCTGAGAATGGTAAATGTAAACATGTAAACTCAGCAAAGAAAGAAACGTCCTCTCACTGTCAACTGCGTTATCAGTCTACTCAGTACCCAAGTGTTTTCCTCAACGTCCTCCTCAGAGTTCTCAGACTCCAAAACATCCACGTTGCATTGTTCTCCCTCTGAAGTAGTGTTCAATACACATTAGTAGGTTGACTGGTACAATAAATGTGGCTCAATTCAGTTGTTTCAGAGTCCCGCAATAAGAGCTACAATGCTAATGTTCTCTGGGTGTCACTGAGTCCACTGATACCCCATGTCATTGATCCACAATCCATAGGCAAGGCTGTGAAATAACTATGCCCCCAATGCAACGCTAAAGTCTTATACATCCAGTGTGACTTTTTATTTTGAAGGCGAACCGCAAATTCCACTATTGTGGCTGATCCTTATTGTGGCTAGCTTCACATAGGTAGGTCCGACCACCGTTAATCAAATTAGAACTGTCTTATAAATTAGGGGTATTTTAGATGACCCCTAGATAGTTAGCTAACTAACTACAGCTACTGAAACACATGGTGTCGTCTTGCTGTGTGTTTGGGAAAGGACATTGTTTGCATCCATCAACTAGCCATCTTTTTTTTATGATCAGCACTGTCCAGAGCTTGGGGAAGTGTGTCTGCGCACGTGCGGCAGTGCAAGGTGCGCGAGACAACTTTACCAGCATCATAACATACGTGTCGGTGAATCATTGTGACATATACAATACGAGTGATAGTGTAATCAATGTGTAACTACGTACACACATACACAATTATTATGTAACGTGCAGTCAGATTCAGGTCCTGATTGGTCAACAAGCTTATTTGATGTGCATCTTCACAGGCAAAGACCCAAATGGCGTTCCATACTTGGGTGGCCTGATCTAGGATCATTTGTAAGGTCCTTTAAGACGCATAAGAAAATAAAGCCCTCTCATTGGATTATAGGTAGTAAGGCCCTCTTTTGTCATGCTTGAGTCCTTGAGATGAAAACAAAACAAACTCCCTCTCGCTTTCTCTTTCTCTCTCTTTTCTCTCCTTCCCTGTCTCTCTCTCTCTGTCTCTCTCTCTCTGTCTCTCTCTGTCTCTCTCTGTCTCTCTCTGTCTCTCTGTAGTGTGTTCCAGGCCTGAGGAGTTCCGTAGTGTCGGGCCAGTAGACTGATTTATCCTCTGTTGGCCCCGTCACGCTTTTGGCCCCGTCACACACACACACACACACACTCTCTGTGTGATACTGTTCCCAGGCTCATAACGTAGCCAACCCAGGCAGCAGGCCTGCTCATTTCCTCAGCCCTGTGTGTGTGTGTGTGTGTGTGTGTGTGTGTGTGTGTGTGTGTGTGTGTGTGTGTGTGTGTGTGTGTGTGTGTGTGTGTGTGTGTGTGTGTACCTGGCTGAAGACATGACCTCACTCTCCCTGTCTGATTTATGGAACAGTGGTTAAAGCTGTGGCTGTCTCTCTGAGACCCAAATGGCACCCTAGTCCCTATTTAATGCACTACTATTGACCAGAGAGAATAAGGCTCTTGTCAGAAGTAGAGCACAATAATAAGGAATACGTTGTTATTTTGGGATGTTACCCAATGTCATGACCAACGGAGCAGACAGGTGTTCCTGTACGACTCAACTCCTAGTCTAATAGGGAATACATCCCACATGGGGGTTACAGAGAACTACTAGTCTAATGGGGAATACATCCCACATGGGGGTTACAGAGAACTCCTAGTCTAATGGGGAATACATCCCACATGGGGGTTACAGAGAACTCCTAGTCTAATGGGGAATACATCCCACATGGGGGTTACAGAGAACTCCTAGTCTAATAGGGAATACATCCCACATGGGGGTTACAGAGAACTACTAGTCTAATAGGGAATACATCCCACATGGGGGTTACAGAGAACTCCTAGTCTAATGGGGAATACATCCCACACGGGGGTTACAGAGAACTACTAGTCTAATGGGGAATACATCCCACATGGGGGTTACAGAGAACTCCTAGTCTAATGGGGAATACATCCCACATGGGGGTTACAGAGAACTCCTAGTCTAATGGGGAATTATTATTGTCCTGCTGAAAGGTGAATTAGTCTCTGTGTCTGGTGGAAAGCAGACTGAACCAGGTTTTCCTCTAGGATTTTGCCTGTGCTTAGCTCTATAAAGTTTATTTTTATCCCAAAAAATCTCCCTCGTCCTTGCTGATGACAGGAATACCCATAACATGATGCAGCCACCTCCATGCTTGAAAATATGAAGAGGGATAGTCAGTGACGTGTTGGACTTCCCCCAAACATAATGCTTTGTAATCACAGTCATTAAACTCTTAACTGTTTTAATGTCACCATTGGCCTCATGGTGAAATACCTGAGAAGTTTCCTTCCTCTCTGGCAACTGAGTTAGGAAGGACGCCTGTATCTTTGTAGTGACTGGGTGTATTGATACACCATCCAAAGTGTAAATAATAACTTCACCATGCTCAAAGGGATATTCAATGTCTGCTTTTGTAAATGTTTCCTTATTAATAGGTGCCCTTGTTGGCGAGGCATTGGAAAACCTCCCTGGTCTTTGTGGTTGAATCTGTGTTTGAAATTCACTGCTCGACTGAGGGACCGTACAGATAATTGTATGTGTGGGGTACAGAGATGAGGTCTTGTTAAACACAATAAGTTGCATAGACTCACTCTGTGTGCAATAGTCGTGTGACTTGTTAAGCAACGTTTTAATGCTGAACTTATTCAGGCTCACCGTAACAAAGGGGATGAATACCTATTGACTAAAGACATTTCAGCTTTTTATTAATACATGATCATAATTCCACTTTGACATTACAGGGGATTGTGTGTAGGCTGTATTCAAGGGGTAGGCTCTGTACTTTGTGCTGTTTATAATTTACATTATGACATTGGAGGGCAGTTCCCCCTCTCATAGCAAATAGCTGGCAAAACAATCCAAGCAGTGTTTGCACAGTCTATGCGCCCACTGAGGCGGAGCTGCTGCTGTCAGTCACTGAGGGCAGTGAGTGTAGTATTTAACTGAACAGCTTGTTTTCAACAATATATTTTAGAAACAAGGAAAAAGTACACATTTGCCACGCTTTTCTGAGCATTTAAAACATAATCCATTTGTTTTATAATACACCTCTCTCCCCATCTCTTCTGTTGTGGTCATCACCGGCGGTCCCCCCATTAGGGGCAGCGCCCCACTTGTGATTGACCAACCTAACACCCTAATGGGAGGACCGCTGCTGATGATGACAACTGAGGAGACAGAGGGAAGACATTGATGAGACGGCAGAAGAGATGGGGAGAGAGAGGGAAGACATTGATGAGACGGCAGAAGAAATTTCAGCGTGTGGGAGTCTAAGACGGGAGGCTTATGTTCCTTCCTGGAGTTTAAAAAGCAGGGGATTGAGGAAAGGTAGAGAGACAGAGTTTAGTTAGTGAGAGCAACAGAAAGACAGTGACATTACTGAAGCTGCTTATGCAGGCTTGGGCTGAATTGGAGAAAGAGAATCCGCTAAGCATTTCTCATGAACTGAGCCACCGTAAGCTCTCCAGCTCTCGCCGGTCGCTCTCTAGCTGCTCTCTAGTGTCTCTCTCTCTCTCGTCGCTCTCTCTAGTGTCTCGCTCTCTAGCCACTCTCGTCTCTCTCTCTCTCTCGTCTCAGTCTCAGTCTCAATTCAATTTGCTTTATTGGCATGACGTAACAATGTACATATCTGTCTCTCTCTCTGTGTCTCTATTTTATTTATTTTCTACAGGTTCTGGTTGAAACCTCCTATGTCTTTATGGTTCTGTAACTTCCTGTGTCTTTATATGGTTCTGTAACTTCCTGCTTGTTTCCTCTAACCCTACGGACTCCTGTTAGAAATGGAATGCAGTCCTTCTTAACAGTCTTGACAAGTCTGATGAAAGGACATGGAATGCAGTCCTTAACAGTCTTGACAAGAGTCTGATGAAAGGACATGGAATGCAGTCCTTAACAGTCTTGACAAGAGTCTGATGAAAGGACATGGAATGCAGTCCTTAACAGTCTTGACAAGAGTCTGATGAAAGGACATGGAATGCAGTCCTTAACAGTCTTGACGAGTCTGATGAAAGGACATGGAGGGTTGACTGTGGGGGGGACGTAAATAGAAGTATTTAGAAGGTGTTAATGATGCTCTCAGGTTCAGGAGTACCTCACTCCAAGGGAAAGGGGAAATGTACGATGTGGTACTGTTCTCATTTCAATTGAATGGCTTCAGTTTGCAGAGTTCCTTCATATTTTGAGCGTGTTTTTTTTGTGTGTTCCTCTGTGCTGAGATGAGTCTTCGAACAGCCTGGTAATAGGTTTTAGCACAGTGATTCAGTCAGATAGATTTGGGGGATTATTATAGTGGTCTCTTTCTGTATACCAGCCCATGAACAAAACCCTGTCAGTAATAATGAGCTGTTGTCTGAGTGGGTATAGACAGAGGCTTTCATCAGAGGAGCTGTAATTAGACCAGAAGAGGAGAAAGTGTCTCATTGTGGAGGGGTATTTCCATTCTCTCATATAATCTAACACACACACACACACACACACACACACACACACACCATCCATGTTTTGTTCTCGAGTGACTGAATGTGGCCTTTTGGGCAAATGGTACAATGGCTGTGTCAGTGTCACAGGAGAGGCCAGGGCAGGGCCAACCCAGCAGTCAACCCCCGGAGAGGAGAGAGGGCCAACCCAGCAGTCAACCCCCAGAGAGGGGAGAGGGCCAACCCAGCAGTCAACCCCCAGAGAGAGGAGAGGAGGGAGGGCCAACCCAGCAGTCAACCCCCAGAGAGGGGAGAGGGCCAACCCAGCAGTCAACCCCCAGAGAGGGGAGAGGGCCAACCCAGCAGTCAACCCCCAGAGAGGGGAGAGGGCCAACCCAGCAGTCAACCCCCAGAGAGGGCCAACCCAGCAGTCAACCCCCGGAAAGAGGAGAGGAGAGGGCCAACCCAGCAGTCAACCCCCGGAAAGAGGAGAGGAGAGGGCCAACCCAGCAGTCAACCCCCAGAGAGAGGAGAGGAGGGAGGGCCAACCCAGCAGTCAACCCCCAGAGAGGGGAGAGGGCCAACCCAGCAGTCAACCCCCAGAGAGGGGAGAGGGCCAACCCAGCAGTCAACCCCCGGAGAGGGCCAACCCAGCAGTCAACCCCCGGAAAGAGGAGAGGAGAGGGCCAACCCAGCAGTCAACCCCCGGAGAGTGGAGAGGAGAGGAGAGGGCCAACCCAGCAGTCAACCCCCGGAGAGAGGAAAGGGCCAACCCAGCAGTCAACCCCCGGAAAGAGGAGAGGAGAGGGCCAACCCAGCAGTCAACCCCCGGAGAGAGGAGAGGGAGAGAGAGCCCACTCATATTTAAGTTCCATTTTCAGTATAGTGCTGCTGCACACAAGCAAATGAGAGAGCGCTCAGAATATGAGCCAGCTAAGCCTTCTGCTTTCCAGTAGTGAAGACTGTTGTTCTGAACACAAACCCAAGTGTGTTGGTGGAGTTAGTGAGTTGGTGGTTTTCAAGGAATAGACAGAAATTTAGGTGGGATTGTATATGCCATTGATTGTCACACACTTTAAAACATCTGCTTTACCACTCATAAGAAAAACCTGGCAGTATTGTATGTTTTGTAGCAGGTCAATTGTGTTAAGACAAGGAATAAGGCCTAGGATACAGCCCAAGGAGAAATAGATGTGGTTAACACAGAAGACAATGAGTCAAATCAAATGTTATTGGTCACATACACATGGTTAGCAGATGTTAATGCGAGTGTAGCAAAATGCTTGTGCTTCTAGTTCCGACAGTGTAGTAATCTAACAAGTAATCTAACAAGTAATCTAACAATTCCCCAACAACTACCTAATACACACACATCTAAAGGGGTGAATGAGAATATGTACATATAAGTATATGAATGAGCGATGGCCGAGCGGAATAGGCAAGATGCAATAGATGGTATAAAATACAGTATATACATGTAATGTAAGATATGTAAACATTATTAAAGTGGCCAGTGATTGGGTGTCAATGTAGGCGGCAGCATCTCTAGAGTTAGTGATGGCTGTTTAACAGTCTGATGGTCTTGAGATAGATGTTTTTCAGTCTCTCGGTCCCAGCTTTGATGCACCTGTACTGACCTCTCCTTCTGGATGATAGCGGGGTGAACAGGCAGTGGCTCGGGTGGTTGTTGACCTTGATGATCTTTTTGGCCTTCCTTTGACATCGGGGGGTGTAGGTGTCCTGGAGGGCAGGTAGTTTACCCCCGGTGATGCGTTGTGCAGACCTCACTACCCTCTGGAAACCCTTGCGGTTGAGGGCGGTACAGTTGCCGTCTCAGGCGGTGATACAGCCCAACAGGATGCTCTTGATTGTGCATCTGTAAAGGTTTGTGAGGGTTTTGGGTGACGAGCCAAATTTCTTTGGCCTCCTGAGGTTGAAGAGGCGCTGTTGCGCCTTCACCACACTGTCTGTGTGTGTAGATCATTTCAGTTTGTCCGTGATGTGTACGCGCCAAGGAACTTAACTTTCCACCTTCTCCACTGCGGTCCCGTCGATGTGGATAGGGGGGTGCTCCCTCTGCTGTTTCCTGAAGTCCATGATCATCTCTTTTGTTTTGTTGTCGTTGAGTGAGAGGTTGTTTTCCTGACACCACACTCCGAGTGCCCTCACCTCTTCGTTGTTGGTGATCAAGCCCACTACTGTTGTGTCGTCTGCAGACTTGATGAACAGGGAGTACAGGAGAGGGTTAAGCACACACCCTTGTGGGGCCCCTGTGTTCAGGGTCAACGAAGTGGAGATGTTGTTTCCTACCTTCACCACCTGGGGGCGGCTTGTCAAGCTGGAGGTGGGGTTGAGACCCAGGGCCTACAGCTTGATTATGAGCGTGGAGGGTACTATAGTGTTGAATGCTGAGCTGTAGTCAATGAACAGCATTCTTACATAGGTATTCTTTTTGTCCATATGGGATTGTGCAGTGTGATGGCGATTGGGTCATCTGTGGACCTGTTGGGACAGTATGCAAACTGAAGTGGGTCTAGGGTGTCAGGTAAGGTAGAGGTGATATGATCCTTGACTAGTCTCTCAAAGCACTTCATGATGACAGAAGTGAGTGCTACCGGGCGATAGTCATTTAGTTCAGTTATCTTTGCCTTCTTGGGTACAGGAACAATTGTAGCCATCTTGAAGCATGTGGGGACAACAGACTGGGATAGGGACGTCCGTGACGTGGATGTTTCTGTAGTCTGTGATTTCCTGTAGACCATGCCACATACGTCTCGTATGTCTGAGCCGTTGAATTGCGACTCCACTTTGTCCCTGTACCGGCATTCCGCTTGTTTGATTGCCTTTTGGAGGGAATAACTACACTGTTTATATTCAGCCATATTTCCTTTTTCCATGGTTAAATGCGTGGATCGCACTTTCATTTTTGCGCGAATGCTGCCATCCGTCCACGATTTTTGGTTGGGGTAGGTTTTAATAGTCAGGGGTAGAACATCTCTAATGCACTTCTTTATAAACACACTCACCGAGTCAGCGTATAGGTCAATGTCGTTCTCTGAGGCTGACCGGAACATATTCTAGTCCGCATGATCAAAACAATCTTGAAGCGTGGCTTCCGATTGGTCAGACCACCTTTGAATGGTTCTCGTCGCTCATACATCCTGTTTTCCTGTAAGACGGAATGAGCAAGATTGCGTCGTGGTCGGATTTGCCGAAGGGAGGGCGGGGGAGGGCTTTGTATGCATCGCGGAAGTTAGAGTAGCTGTGGTCAAGAGTATTAGCCTTGCGTGTTGTGCAATCAATATGCTGATAGACTAGGTAGCCTGAATAGGCCTAGGCTACAGACCAAGGAGAAACAGACTTGGCTAACTCACAGAAAGAGAGACTTCTATTTTTGCATCCTTTCCATGTCCTTTGAAATAGTTTAGATTCACTTTCGTTAGTGTCAGGCCTATGTATGCCTAAAGGTGTATCAGAATCGGCGTTTACCTTAATTATCGTCCTCAAAGCTCTCATTCTAAATGATTAAATCACCATGGTTACTGGACTACTATGACACTAATATCCTCATCAAAGTGTTGTTATGGTGACCCTCTGGCTGAGAGCACTATTGCAGCATTAACTCTGTGTAAGTACTAATTATCATCCAGTTTGGCCTACTTACCAATCTAATGTTATTTTGGACCACCAGCTTGGCTAACCTGGTATTAAAGTCTCAAACTGTTTAAAGTCTCAAACTACATGTTCTTGCATGTTTGTTTATTTTTTACTCTCAGAAAAAGTACAGTAACTAGTATTCTAGTGACGTTGAAGTGGGCATTCAAATCCTCAAGGAGGTTGGAAATCATCGCTCTGAATCTGCTACCAGAGCGTCCACAGTCAAACCAAGCTTACTGTGAAATGAGGCGAGAAACTTGACAGGATGATTGAGTGTATTTAGAACATGCATCCCCTGTGTTTTCTATTGGTCACGCTCTCACAGACCACCGATAAGGAGTAAGAGTGGACACACATATATATACACACACACACACACACACGGTTAGGAAAGTTGTGCTGTCCATTGCGGCCGATCTTATTTTAAGACCTCTCGCCGGTATTAAAACAATCACCTTCCCAACAGCCCCTGCTGTCTGGATCTCTCGTTGTTAGAGGCTCTCCAGGTGTGTGTCTGTGTGATACTATTCTCCATCTCACACAAAACCACATCTGTTTCCAGAGGCAAATGGCTGCTCCTGAAAACCGTCTGGGGAGGGGAGTCCGTTGGAGTTGAACGACTCATCACATAGGCCTGGTACACAGGGGAGACACCGGGGGTGTTACAATATTACCCATGTGGCTGCACAGGGGAGACACCGGGGGGTGTTACAATATTACCCATGTGGCTGCACAGGGGAGACACCCGGGGGTGTTACAATATTACCCATGTGGCTGCACAACTTCTTGCCGAGATCAGATCGACCAGATTTTGTTATTTTAACAACATTCCCCACATGCCCCCAGTTGTCAAATCGAATCGGTTGATATTAGCCTTTCTCAGAAATATTTGTATCAGTCTTTTAATCCATCAATATATACATAATATGAACAAATGTGTCCTCATTTGCATTTTTTTTTTTTTTATGTAGCTCAGCGGCAGCGTATTTGAATAGGTAAATAATCAAAAGTACACTTCACTAAGCAAGCAGCCCTGTCCTCATCACTTGGTTAACGTTAGCTGGCGGGTTAACGTTAGCTGGCGGGTTAACGTTAGCTGGCGGGTTAACGTTAGCTGGCTAGCTAACCAGTAATAGTAATGAAGTTAGGCTTTATCGAGCCAGCAACGTAGTTAGCCTAGCTAGCCGGCTGTCCTACTTATGTTCAAACACTGGACTGGTGCAATAGTCAACGCAGCCCTGTCCTCGTCACTTGGTGAAAGTTAACTGGCTATAATAAACTCAAAATGGGGGGGATGTTTACTGGTTTCTCAGGAGGTAAATGGGAAGTCAAAGTCACCATTATTAGTCAGTTGTACAACCAAATGCCTTCAACCGAAATGTGTCTTCCGCATTTAACCCAACCCCTCTGAATCAGAGGTGCGGGGGGCTGCCTTAATCGACATCCACGTCTTCGGCTCCCGGGGAACAGTGGGTTAACTGCCTTGTTCAGGGGCAGAACGACAGATTTTTACCTTGTCAGCTCGGGGATTCGAACTTGCAACCCTCCGGTTACAAGTCCAACGCTCTAACCACTAGGCTACCTGCCGCCGTGGATCAAGAAAAAGAAGGTAAGGAGCAAGTGCTACGTGTATATTGTTGCCAAACAGGTGCTGTTAGATTACACTATTGTTTTTTTATAAGATAAGTTTAATGCTAGCTAGCAACTTACCTTGGCTCCTTGCTGCACTCAAGTAACAGGTGGTCAGCCTGCCACGCAGTCTCCTCGTGGAGTGAAATGTAATCGGCGTCCAAAAATGCTGATTATCGATTTATTAAAACTTGAAATCGGCCCTAATTAATCGGCCATGCCAATTTAATCGGTTGACCTCTATACTCAATACAAAGTGGTGACGTTATGATCTGCATGTTACAGGATTTCACTGAACCAGTGGTGGAAAAAGTACCCAATTTTCATACTTGAGTAAAAGTAAAGATACCTTTTTAATACAAAAGTAAAAGTCACCCAGTAAAATACTACTTGAGTAAAAGACAAAGTATTTGGTTTTAAATATACTTAGGTATTAGTGAATGTTTTTTTACGGATAGCCAGGGGCACACAACTCTGACATAATTTACAAACAAAGCATTTGTGTTTAGTCAGTCCGCCAGATCAGATGCAGTAGGGATGACCAGGGATGTTCTCTTTTGTATGTGAATTGGACCATTTTCCTGTCTTGCTAAGCATTCAAAATGTAACAAGTACTTTTGGGTGTCAGGGAAAATGTATAGAGTAGAAAGTAAATGTATTTTCTTTAGGAATGTAGTGGAGTAAAAGTTGTCAAAAATATAAATACTAAAGTACAGTTACCCCCCCCAAAAAACTACTTAAGTAGTACTTTAAAGTATTTTTACTTTACACCACTGATTTCACTGTATAGTTTGTGATCTTGTGAAAAGTGCAGTTTCAGATTTACATTTACGTTGTACCTAAGAAGGTAAACTGAACAAGTATTTTGTATTTATAGCGAATATAGTTGCTTTTTGGTGGTTATCAAATAATTTTTATATTTAGTCATCATAATTTAGAGTACAGTATCTGTTAAGCCTTTGGAGCACAATTTGTGAATGAAACGGTCTGTTTATCATTTCACCTCTAAAATACCATATATTGGCAGATATATCAGTAAATTGGTGACTTGCCTCCCTAAAATTTGCTATCGGACACAAGAATCCCATATCGGCCAGGCTCTATCTCTTTTAGTTCTGCCCTGTCAGCCAAATTTACTCTCAAAAGGTGCTGTGAAGTTCCCAGGATTATATTCTTCTAGTTCCTCCTTTTTCTTTCAGATTACCCTGAGAGACTGACACACAGGACAGGAGCCTGTAAGTACTAGAGAAAGGTTACTTAAACATTGTTTTAGCGGTTTAGAAAAACCATTGCGTCAATGTTCCTTTAAAGGTTATAGACAAACGTTGCTTTAAGAGTACTTTTCTTTCACTGACTGTTAATAAACTGTCTCTGCATCGGCAATGTTTCAAATTCACCTTTGACTAATAGCACTGGGTTGGTTGTCAAGGATACTGCTGTACTTTTCTAGCAGTGTAGTTGAAAAGAGCTTCTATTCTTATCTTAGACCAGTGGGGGTGTTATGTGAAGCAAAGTCTTTTTATTAGAAAATGGACCCTTTGCCAACCCCTGCCCCTGGTTACTGTTGCAACCTCAGACAACATTTCCCCCGTTAAGCTAAATTACAGACTACTCCTTCCTAATCGGGAAACTAATGTGTATGTTGTGGTGGACTGTCATTACAATTGCTTCACGGGAACCTGGTCAAATGATGTTTTGTAGTGTAGCTAGCCACTGAACGTCTCTGAATTCACTGTCAGCATGCAACCTATAACCACTTTTGGAGCTAACTAGTGCTCTCAAGTCGTATCCTGACGTCGACAGCAGATGGGAGTTTTATTCATGACATTGCTAACTTGGCTAGCTAACATTTTGAGAAAACTAGCTAGCGTTAGCAGCGTTTGGTGGTCAGTGAGACTGAGAGCTAGCTAACCAGCTGAGCTAGCAAACAATGTAACACATGTATCATTTTGGATTTAAAAAATACTCCAACGGGCTCTGCATTTCATTAACCAAAGAAGCAAGTACCCCTGGTGACCTGTTAAATTGGACGAGGAGTTCTTCTTCAATGAGTCGGACGCGAGAGATATATTGCAGACACCCGACTAGGCCCCGATCCCAGTGATTCGCTGGTGAAGGAAACTGAGATTTATAGGCAAAAGATCCGGGTGCCTTGCAAGGATCAGGCGATGACGAGTGGCTAATCTGCCCTTGCCTTCTGTTCTGCTAGCTAACGTTCAATTGCTGGAAAATAAATGGGACGAACTGAAAGCACGTATATCCTACCAACGGGACATTAAAAACTGTATTATCTTGTGTTTCACCGAGTCGTGGCTGATTGATGACATTAAGAACATACAGGTTATACACTCTATCGGCAAGACAGAACAGCAGCCTCTGGTAACACAAGGGGCAGGGGCCTATATTTATGTAAACAACAGCTGGTGCACGATATCTAAGGAAGTCTCAAAGTTTTGCTCGCCTGAGGTAGAGTATCTCATGATAAGCTGTAGATTTGTATTTTTCAAAACTGTCTACATACCATCACAGAGCGAAGTTGGCACTAAAGCCGCACTCAATGAGCTGTATTCCGCCATAAGCGAACAGGAAAACGCTCATCCAGAGGCGGCGCTCCAGGTGGCCAGCGACTTTAATGCAGGGAAACTTAAATCAGTTTTACCGAATTTCTATCCGCATGTTAAATGTGCAACCAGAGGGAAAACAATTACAGACCACATTTACTCCACAGACAAAGATGCAGACAAAGATCTCCCTCGCCCTCCATTTGGCAAATCTGACCATAACGCTATCCTCCTGATTCCTGCTTACAAGCAAAATTAAAGCAGGAAGCACCAGAGACTCTGTCTATAATAAAAAAGTGGTCAGATGGAGCAGATGCTAAACTACAGGACTGTTTTGCTAGCGCAGGCTGGAATATGTTCCGGGATTCTTCCGATGGCATTGAGGAGTACACCACATCAGTCACTGGCTTTATCAATAAGTGCATCGAGGACGTCGTCCCTACAGTGACTGTACGTACATACTCCAACCAGAAGCTATGGATTACAGGCAACATTCGCACCGAGCTAAAGGGCAGAGCTGCCTCTTTTTAACGAGCGGAACTCTAACTCGGAAGCTTTAAGAAATCCCGCTAGGCCCTCCGACGAACCATCAAACCGTACTACCTTGGCTCTGGCGCTCGTCGGATGTGGCAGGGCTTGCAAACTATTACGGACTACAAAGGGAAGCTCAACCGAGAGCTGCCCAGTGACACAAGCCTACCAGATGAGCTAAACTACTTCTATGCTTGCTTCGAGGCAAGTAACACTTAAACATGCATGAGAGCATCATCTGGTCCGGATGACTGTGTGATCACACTCTCCGCAGCCGATGGGAGTAAGACCTTTAAACAGGTCAACATTCACAAGGCCGCTGGGCCAGATGGATTACCAGGACGTGTGCTGACCAACCTGCAAGTGTCTACACTGACATTTTCAACCTCTCCTTGACTGAGTCTGTAATACCTACATGTTTCAAGCAGACCACCATAGTCCCTGTGCCCAAGAACACTAAGGTACCCTGCCTAAATGACTACCGACCCGTAGCGCTCACGTCTGTAGCCATGAAATGCTTTGAAAGGCTGGTCATGGCTCACATCAACACCATTATCCAAGAAACCCTAGACCCACTCCAAATTGCATACCGCACCAACAGATCCACAGATGATGCAATCTCTATTGCACTCCAAACTGCCCTTTCCCACCTGGACAAAAGGAACACCTATGTGAGAATGCTATTCATTGACTACAGCTCAGCATTCAACACCATAGTACCCTCAAAGCTCATCACTAAGCTAAGGACCCTGGGACTTAACCCCTCCCTCTAAAACTAGATTCTAGGCTTCCTGACAGGCCGCCCCCAGATGGTAGGGCCGCCCCCAGGTGGTAAGGATAGGTAACAACACATCCGCCACGCTGATCCTCAACACGGGGGCCCCTCAGGGGTGCATGCTCAGTACCCTCCTGTACTCCCCGTTCACTCATGACTGCACAGTCAGGCACAACTCACACACCATCATTAAGTTTGCTGATGACACAATAGTGGTAGGCCTGATCACCAACAACAATGAGACAGCCTATAGGGAGGAGGTCAGAGACTTGACCGTGTGGTGCAAGGACAACAACCTTGCCCTCAATGTGATCAAGACAAAGGAGATTGTGGACTACAGGAAAAGGAGGACCGAGCACGCCCCCATTATCATCGACGGGGCTGTATTGGAGCAGGTTGAGAACTTAAAGTTCCTTGGTGTCCACATCACCAACAACCTAACATGGTCCAAGCACACCAAGACAGTCGTTAAGAGGGCACGACAAAGCATATTCCGCCTCAGGAGACTGAAAAGATTTGGTATGGCTCCTCAGATCCTCAAAATGTTTTACAGCTGCATCATCGAGAGCATCCTGATAGGTTGCATCACTGCCTGGTATGGCAATTGCTCGGCCTCCGACCGCAAGGCACTACAGAGGGTAGTGCGTACGTCCCAGTACATCACCGGGGCCAAGCTTCCTGCCATCCAGGACCTCTATACCAGGCGGTGTCAAAGGCCCTTAAAATTCTCCAGCCACCCAAGTCCATAGACTGTTCTCTCTGCTTCCTCACGGCAAGCGGTACTGGAGTGCCAAGTCTAGGTCCAAGAGGCTTCTAAATAACTTCTACCCCCAAGCCATAAGACTGAACAGCCACTCAAATGGCTACCCAGACTATTTGCACCCCCCTACACTGCTGCTATTCTCTGTTATTATCTATGCATAGCCACTTTAATAACCCTACCTGCATGTACATAATTACCTCAATTACCTCGACACTGACTCTAAACCGGTGCCCTTGTATATAGCCCCGCTATTGTTATTTTACTGCTGCCCCTTAATCTTTTACAATTTTTTTTGTATTTTCTTATAAGAATTTCACTGTAAGGTGTACACCTGTTGTATTCGGCACGTGACAAGACAGAATTTTAGGGTGATTTTTTTTTTTTTTAAATTGTACTGATTTAGATTTCAGCAGGTTGCGTGGACATCGACCTTAGGCGGTTAAAGAAAACTCAGTGTTTGCCATATCCCTCACTGGCTTTTATGCGATTTTAAACGTGCACTTGTCCGAGGTGTCGGACTCAACGACAGTTGCTATGCATTGGAGCGCTGCGATTGGTTGCCCCAAAAGTCTGGGGCGGGGCTTAGAGAAGGCTCAAATGTGTCTGTGGATTTGATCAAATCCACAAATAATTGTTCAAAATATAGTACAGCTATTGAGATAATTTTCTGTCTCCCCAAAAGGCTGTATCAGTCAGATGTCCTTCTTTCTTTCTCCCCCTCCCTCAACCACTTCAGCAGAGCTCATTACCTATACCTTCAGACTTATGGGCCTTTTTTTCTGTCAATAACAAAGATTTTTTACGGGAGGAAAGTAGTGAGTAGGCGACCCTCATTTTCTCTCAGGGTAGAATAGCACGTAGTGTTCTAGAAAATGCTTTCTCTCTCCCCCTCCTCTCCTCCCATCGTCGCTGGCACTGCGGTCTCGGAAATCTATCGTTCTCCTCCTACTCACCCTCCCACATTCACACAAACAGTTGTACTGTAAAGTGGAGAGGGAGAGGGAGAGAGCATGTGGAATGGGCTGGGAATTGCCAGGGACCTCACAATATTATCACGTTACTTGGGTGAGGATACGAAATGTATTGCGATTCTCACGTTTCATACTGCAATTTTATTGCGACGTGATGTTCCAAACATTATTTCTGAGCAGACGGGAAAGTGAGTTTTGTCAGTCAGGGTAATAAAAGTGCTGAAAACACGTTGGCCTACACCCATCAGTAGTACTGTATAACCTACACTAGACCTACACCGTCTGGAGTACTGTATAGACCTACACCGTCTGGAGTACTGTATAGACCTACACCGTCTGGAGTACTGTATAGACTTACACCGTCTGGAGTACTGTATAGACTTACACCGTCTGGAGTACTGTATAGACTTACACCGTCTGGAGTACTGTATAGACCTACACCGTCTGGAGTACTGTGTGGACTTACACCGTCTGGAGTACTGTGTGGACCTGCACCGTCTGGAGTACTGGGCGGACCTGCACCGTCTGGAGTACTGGGCGGACCTGCACCGTCTGGAGTACTGGGCGGACCTGCACCGTCTGGAGTACTGGGCGGACCTGCACCGTGTGGAGTACTGGGCGGACCTGCACCGTGTGGAGTACTGGGCGGACCTGCACCGTGTGGAGTACTGGGCGGACCTGCACCGTCTGGAGTACTGGGCGGACCTGCACCGTGTGGACCTGCACCGTGTGGAGTACTGGGCGGACCTGCACCGTGTGGAGTACTGGGTGGACCTGCACCGTCAGGAGCACCAGCTGTTCTGGATGACTGTGATAACGCTCTCGGTAGCCGATGTGAGCAAGACCTTTAAACAGGTTAACATTCACAAAGCCGCAGGACCTTACGGATTACCAGGACGTGTACTCAAAGCATGCACGGACCAACTGGCAAGTGTCTTCACTGACATTTTCAACCTCTCCCTGACCGAGTCTGTAATACCTACGTGTTTCAAGCAGACCACCATAGTCCCTGTGCCCAAGGAAGGGAAGGTAACCTGCCTAAATGATTACCGCCCCGTAGCACTCACGTCTGTAGCCATGAAATGCTTTGAAAGGCTGGTCATGGCTAACATCAACAGCATCCTCCCGGATACCCTAGACCCACTCCAATTCGCATACCGCCCCCAACAGATCCACAGATGATGCAACCTCAATCGCACTCCACACTGCCCTTTCCCACCTGGACAAAAGGAACCTCTATGTGAGAATGCTATTCACTGACTACAGCTCAGCATTCAACACCATAGTGCCCACGAAGCTCATCACTAAGCTAAGGACCCTGGGACTAAACACCTCCCTCTGCAACTGGATCCTGGACTTCCTGACGGGCCGCCCTGAGGTGGTGAGGGTAGGTAACCCTGGGACCAGGTTGAGAACTTCAAGTTCCTTGGTGTCCACATCACCAACGATCTATCATGGTCCAAACACACCAAGACTGTCGTGAAGAGGGCACAACAAAACCTTTTCCCTCTCAGGAGACTGAAAAGATTTGGTATGGGTCTCCAGATCCTCAAAAGGTTCTACAGCTGCACCATCGAGAGCATCCTGACTGGTTGCATCACCGCCTGGAATGGCAACTGCTCGGCATCTGACCGTAAGGTGCTACAGAGGGTAGTGTGTACGGCCCAGTACATCTGGGGCCAAGCTTCCTGCCATCCAGGACCTATATAATAGGCGATGTCAGAGGAAAGCCCATAAAATTGTCAGAGACCCCAGTCACCCAAGTCATAGTCTTTTCTCTGCTACCGCACGGCAAGCGGTACCGGAGCGCCAAGTCTAGGACCAAAAGGCTCCTTAACAGCTTCTTCCCCAAGCCATAAGACTGCTGAACAATTAATCAAATGTCCACTGGACTATTTACATTGACACCCCCCCTTTGTTTTTACACTGATGCTACTCGCTGTTCATTATCTATGCATTGTCACTTCACCCCTACTTGCGTGTATAAATTACCTCAACTAACCTCTATCCCCGCACACTGACTCGGTACTGGTACCCCCTGTATATAGCCTCGTTATTGTGTTTTTATTTTAAATTATTATTTTTTTACTTTAGTTTATTTGGTAAATATTTTCTTAACTCTTCTTGAACTGCACTGTTGGTTAAGGGCTTGTAAGTAAATATTTCACGGTAAGGTCTACACTTGTTCTATTCGGCGCATGTGACTAATAAAGTTTGATTTTCATTTGTATAGACTCATGTGGGATGCCAGTCAGTGGGATGCCAGTCAGTGGGATGCCAGTCACTGATCCTACTAGCCAGCCTGTTGTGTCACACTGTCTGTCAAGTGCTGTATTATGTGGGGAAATGGTGAAGAGCCCTACTTTCTGTGGATTCTGTCCCAGACACAGTAACCTGTTGTTCTCTCTGACACTTTGATTGGGACAACCCTTCTTTTGAAACACGGTCTGCAGCTGTTATAGAGGACCCCGTTTGGCCAACAACACTTGCCTGAGCCAAAAACTCACCCTTCTAGTGTAGCGTTTCCCAGATCTTCTTCAACACCTTTAACCTCTTCAGATAAAGACTGTCATGGCAGCATATGTTCCAGGTATTTGTCCACATGGCTGATTTGTGTTATAGCAGTTTAATGTACCCTAGTTCAGACTTGATCCGTTGTTACAAGTGTATTGTAGTTCTAGGAAAGCTTGTAGTTCTAGGAAAGCTTCTAGTTCTCCAGTTGTTTGCTCTGCAGTATAGAGCTGCCCTTTTTTATTCTGGCCTTGATACAATGTTACAGGAGTGTATTGTAGACAAAGGATTGTAATATGGTTTTCTGTGCCCTTGATACAGTGCTTCTCCATGATGTTGAGGTGTTGATACAGTGTACTGACTGTAATGTGTTTCTCCATGATGTTGAGGTGTTGATACAGTGTACTGAGTGTAATGTGTTTCTCCATGATGTTGAGGTGTTGATACAGTGTACTGACTGTAATGTGTTTCTCCATGATGTTGAGGTGTTGATACAGTGTTCTCAGTGTATTCTAGTTGTTGTGTAGTGAGAATGTGCCTGAGGACTCTAGATGTCTGTGTCCTTTCTCATTCCTCCCAGATGAGACGAGAGGTCACTGTTGACTGACCCCTAGCTATGCTGACTGACTCTCTCTCTCTCTCTTTCTCGTTCTCTCTCTCTCAATGTCTCTGTATTTTTCTCTCTATTGCAATGCTCTTTATCTTCCTGTATATCTCTCTCTCTACCTCCCTATCTACGCTCCTTCCACTCCCACACACTTTCACATGGAGTGAAGAGTCATTACTCTGTGCACTCTCTCTCGCTCTCTCTCGCTTGCTCTCTCTCTCTCACGCTCTCTCACGCTCTCACACTTTCTCTTCACTCACAATCTGTACCAATCTGTCTGTGGACACATTAGTTTTCACCCAGCACCCGACACCCCTACTAATTTCCATCTGCGCTGGAGGCCTTGGTCTTCCACGGATGGAGGCCTTGGTCTTCCACGGCTGGAGGCCTTGGTCTTCCACGGCTGGAGGCCTTGGTCTTCCACGGCTGGAGGCCTTGGTCTTCCACGGCTGGAGGCCTTGGTCTTCCACGGCTGGAGGCCTTGGTCTTCCACGGCTGGAGGCCTTGGACAGGAACCAAAATATATTAACTTTGACTCTGAAACTGAAAGCAGTAGACTTAAGCTTGACTTTACTCTAGTAAATGATCTACCTTAAGATGCTCTTGAAAAGTGACCAAGGACTATGCATCTCTTCATAGTGCATATCAGCCTTTATAAACTGCATTTCTGTTGTGTTTGAAAACCCACCCCACTGAGGTTGGCCATCTGTCTGTCTGTTCTGAACAACCTGGCCCTTTTCAAACTTCCTTAACCTGGGAGAGGATGCAGGAAGTGAACCAGAGGTGGCTTTAGTGTGTTTCCTGTCTGTTGTTGACAGCCCTGACAGTGTTAGCCCCCTCTAACCCCGCCCCTCGCTCCCAGGAGAGGGAGAGATGCTATTGGCCAGACTTTAGGACCAGGCAGCTGGTTGGTCGACCTCAAAGCCAGAGATCTTCTATAATTCATACAGAGTTAGCAAACTTTCATTCCATATTGGCTCTAAACATTCCAGAACAAAAATGATTGTATTCTGTATTCTGACCAGAATTTCATTGTCTTGTAAAGTTGGAACTTTTGGTGCGGACATTGGTAGAGGACATTGAAATGCTAGGTTACATCTTCTGACTGAGTTTGTATTTCTATGGCCCTGGTCAGGATTGAGAAAAGGAGCAGCTGGCTTCAACATAGCAGATCCTACCATACAGACTCACCTAACTACTGCATAGAGTCTACCATACAGACTCACCTAACTACTGAATAGAGTCTACCATACAGACTCACCTAACTACTGCATAGAGTCTACCATACAGACTCACCTAACTACTGCATAGAGTCTACCATACAGACTCACCTAACTACTGCATAGAGTCTACCATACAGACTCACCTAACTACTGCATAGAGTCTACCATACAGACTCACCTAACTACTGCATAGTCTACCATACAGACTCACCTAACTACTGCATAGAGTCTACCATACAGACTCACCTAACTACTGCATAGAGTCTACCATACAGACTCACCTAACTACTGCATAGAGTCTACCATACAGACTCACCTAACTACTGCATAGAGTCTACCATACAGACTCACCTAACTACTGAATAGAGTCTACCATACAGACTCACCTAACTACTGAATAGTCTTGTATAGAACTGGGTCGATTGGCCATCTGTACATAGGTTGGCATAAGTTCAACCTCCCCTCAGAGCACAGCTGGCTCCTACAGTCAATTTCTGACCATATAACCTTTCCTATCAGCACAGCAGGACAGTCCAGAGAGGAAAGGTGTAGGAAGGAAAAGGATTTTACCCTGACAGGACAATCACTGCTTTTTGCTGCTACGCCTAAAGCCAACACTACAAATAGACTTCTCATTCCTGCAGAATGACTGTGTGTGTGTGTGTGTGTGTGTGTGTGTGTGTGTGAGAGAGAGACCCAAACTTAAGGAAATCCTTGACTATTTACAGACTCAGTGAGCATGGCGTTGCTATTGAGAGGGGCCGACGTAGAAGACAGGCTATGTGCACACTGCCCACAAAATGAGGTGGAAACTGAGCTGCACTTCCTAACCTCTTGCCAAATGTATGACCATATTAGAGAGACATATTTCCCTCCGATTACACAGACCCACAAAGAATTTGAAAACTAACCCGATTTTGATAAACTCCCATCACTACTGGGTGAAATACCACAGTGTGCCATCACAGCAGCAAGACTTGTGACCTGTTGCCACCAGGAAAAGGGCAACCAGTGAAGAACAAACTCCATTGTAAATACAACCTATATTTATGTTTATTTATATTCCCTTTTGTACTTTGACCATTTGCACATCGTTACAGCACTGTATATAGACATAATATGACATTTGAAATGTCTTTATTCTTTTGGAACTTTTGGAACTTCTGTGAGTGTAATATTTACTGTTCATTTTTATTGTTTATTTCACCTTTGTATATTATCTACTTCACTTGCTTTGGCAATGTTAACATGTGTTTCCCATGCCAATAAAGCCCATTGAATTGAGAGAGATGAGCTCAACGCCTTACTGTGAGAATGTTTGTACAAAGATTGTCTGTTGACACGTTTTGAGAGATGTAAATGACGCAGGAATGTTTTGAGACCCCGGAGTCAGTTACCACCATCTGTCATCCCTTCATCACTGTAGCATCAAAAACATGTCTGAGTCCCAAATGGGAAGCTATTCCCTACATAGCGCACTACTACCCTATGGGCCCTGGTCAAAAGTAGTGTACTATGTAGGGAATAGGGTGCCATAAGGCTCTGGTCAAAAGTAGTGTACTATATAGGGAATATGGTGCCATTTGGTGACGCAGGTTAACTCTGAGGTCTCGCGACGTGCATTCACACGCAGACAGACATGGTATGAGAGGAATCTGCTCTTCAAGTCTCTCCGTCCCACTCCTCTTCACTTCATTGGCACCACATTTGCACCGTCAGTGTTACACGGATACAGGGTAGATCACACACTATGGCCAAACAGAGCCACACAGACGCCGTTTTGGAGATAGAGGCCATAGTTCCTATACCCTCTCTCTGTTTTTTTCTGTTTATCTCTCTCTCTCTCTCCTTCTCCCTCCTTCTCTAAATGGTGATTAAAGGTAATGCATAAGATTTTAAGTGAAATACACTGTTTACAAAACAGTTATTATTTTTGTATTATATTTAACTAGGCAAGTCAGTTAAGAACAAATTCTT
The DNA here is from genome assembly GCA_030435695.1 of Brachymystax lenok tsinlingensis. NCBI lineage: Eukaryota > Metazoa > Chordata > Actinopteri > Salmoniformes > Salmonidae > Brachymystax > Brachymystax lenok. The sequence continues at coordinate 33,385,587 of CM059796.1, forward strand.
ATTTACAATGACGGCCTGGCAAAAGGCCTCCTGCAGAGACTGGGGCCTGGGATAAAAATTTATAAATAATAAATACAATATAAATATAGGACAAAACACACATCACATCAAGAGAGACCAAAGATGACAACATAGCAAGGCAGCAACACAACATGGAGAACATGAAGCTCTTTCCATGACAGACTGACCAGGTGAATCCAGGTTAAAGCTATGATATTTTATTGCTGTCACCTGTTAAATCCACTTCAATCAGTGTAGATGAAGGGGAGGAAACAGGTGAAAGAAGGATTTTTTTTTAAGCCTTGAGACAATTGTGTATGTGTGCCTTTGAGAGGGTGACTGGGCAAGACAAAATATTTAAGTGCCTTTGAACGGGGTATGGTATTGTAGAAAGTGCCAGGCGCACCGGTTTGAGTGTGTCAAGAACTGCAACGCTGCTGGGTTTTTCACGTTCAACAGTTTTCCCGTGTGTATCAAGAATGCGGGAAGCATTGGAGTCAACATGGGCCAGCATCCCTGTGGAACGCTTTCGACACCTTTTGTAGAGTCCATGACCTGATGCATTGAGGCTGTTCTAGAGGGCAAAATTGCGAGGTGCAACTGAATATCGGGAAGGTGTTCCTAATGTTTTGCCATGTGCATTGTAATGAGTTGCTCTGCAGTAGTAGATGTCTTGATGTGCTGTAGTTAGTGATGCACCGATATGACACAGTAAAGAGGCTCAGAGAGAATGCCACCGAATCGCTTGTTCACAGCCTCTTGTAGAGTACTTTTGCAAGTTTTAACCCCACGGTCTGTGTCTGCAGTTTTGTTGAGCAGGCGTTTCAGTGCCATGACAGAGGGTTATCACGTCTGCTGCAGACACAGTTGATGAGCTTATTTCTCCAGTCAGTTGTTTGAATGGCGCTAGGAGTGTGTTCATGTTCTCAAATGCCGTTTTGAAATGGCAGCAGCGGTATGTGAACCAGCACATTCTTGAGCAATACGGCTTTCCTCAGTAGGAAATCCTGGGGTCGACCCACTGTGCTGTCAGACTCAGCATGCTCATGGGGGCTGACGTCGCTGGTCCTAATGTCAGTCGTGAAGGTAATGGTAGTAACGCCCATTGCAAGTAGCTGATGGATGTGCGTTTCAACAAGACTGTGTAACTCCGGTAGGGCAACATCTGGAAAAATAGCGCCTACTTGGTAGTGTGTACCAGGGCTCGAGGTGCTCGACCAGTCGGCGAAAGCCAACATCATCCACGACCAGAGAACGGTTGATTGTCAAGGGCAATGAATTCCGTTATCGTGGCGTTAATGGATTTCGCCTTTTGAGTTGTCTCGCTGAAAATGTTCTTACTCTTTCAAGTGACTGCTTGACTTGAACTTGTTTACTTGATGGAAGTGTGCGCTAAGTATTTTTCTGCTTTTGTTCTGTGTAGCGCTGTATTTTTCATGGCGTTATTACGTCATCTACCTACGTTATATAAGTATGCACGTCAGCTTTGACATCGGTTTTGCACATCGGCGTTAAACTAGACATCGGGCCGATGCCGATGTTGGCATTTTTAGCTAATATTGTCTGATTCCGATATGCTTACCGATATATCGTGCGTCCCCTAGCTGTAATATAAGTGTCAGGTGAGCGCTTGTAAGTAAAACACTGTCTCACCTCCCTCCCCATTCCCAGTCATCCCTTCTGCCTCTGATCTGGCAGACTTACTAAACACAAATGCTTTGTTTGTAAATGATGTCTGTGTGTTGGAGCGTGCCGTCTGGTTTGCCTAATATAAGGAATGTGAAATGATTTATACTTTTGATACTTAAGTACATTTAAAACCAAATACTTTTTATACTTTAACTCAAGTAGTATTTTGCTGGGTTTCATTCACTTTTACTTGAGTCAGTTTCTATTAAAGTATCTTTACTTTTACTCAAGTATGCAGATTGGGTTCTTTTTTTTTTCTCCGCTGCTGCCTGTTGGTGTGTTAGTGTGGAGAGGTGGATGAGAAGAGAGGCAGAGTGATTCTCTGTTATACCTGCTGGTTGGTGGTCCTGACCTGACCCACTCCTGTTCCAAGTACAGACAGCTCACCTCTGTCTACCCTACTGTATTTATCCTAGAATATGTTATTACTATTGTCTGTGAAGATTTCCCCCATGGTATAGTTGTACAACTGCTGATGTAAAAAGGGCTTTATAAAATACATTTGATTTGATAAAGACATTTGGTTTTACTCTTGATGTGAATGACCCTGAATGTCTGCCAAGCTACAGGACATGTGGACTCCCACACCTAATCTACTTTATTTAAAATGATAAGCCATTTTCATTTTAACTCCTAAATCTTCGTGATAGAACAGTATTTTCTACTAACTCTTGATTTCCACATCGGAGCTGCAGCTTGAGCCCCATGAAGCCATAATCCATCTCTTTCCGGTTCTCTCGCTCTTTCTCGTTATCTCGCACTCTGGTTCTCTTTGGTTCTCTCCCCCTCTGGATCTATCTATCTCTCTCTCTCTCCACCACACTGCCAAAGCCCCCCTAAGGCAAGAGAGCTTCTATAGAACTCAGCCACCCACCTACTCCAAATCCATACTCTTAAAACACCCTGTCCTCAACTTTGCTTCTAGCTTATACTTATTTATATAGCTGCTGTGCTTCTCTGATATGTACTGAGCGTATTTGACTATTTTCTACATTGTACATTGTACATTGTAGAAAATAGTGAAGAAATCAGAACTATGAAATAACACATGGAATCATGTAGTAACCAAAAAAGTGTTAAACAAATCAAAATATCTTTGAGATTCTTCAAAGTAGCCACCCTTTGTCTTGATGACAGCTTTGCACACTCATGGCATTGTCTCAACCAGCTTTATGAGGTAGTCACCTGGAATGCTTTTCCAACAGTCTTGAAGGTGTTCCCACATAATGCTGAGCACTTGTTGGCTGCTTTTCCTTCACTCTGCGGTCCAACTCATCCCAAACCATCTCAATTGGGTTGAGGTCAGGTGATTGTGGAGGGCAGGTCATCTGAAGCAGCACTCCATCACTCTCCTTCTTGGTCAAACAGTCCTTACACAGCCTGGAGGTGTGTTGGGTCATTGTCCTGGTGAAAAACAAATGATAGTCCCACTAAGCGCAAACCAGATGGGATGGCGTATCGCTGTAGTAGCCATGCTGGTTAAGTGTGCCTTGAATTCTAAATAAATCACAGACAGTGCCACCAGTAATGTAACCCCACACCATCACACCTCCTCCTCCATGCTTCACGGTGGGAACCACACATGCAGAGATCATCCATTCACTTACTCTGCGTCTCATAAAGACACAGCGGTTGAAACCCAAAATCGGAAATTTGGACTCATCAGACCAAAGGACAGATTTCCACCAGTCTAGTCTCCATTGCTCGTGTTTCTTGGCCCACACAAGTCTCTTCTTCTTACTGGTGTCCTTTAGTTGTGGTTTCTCTGCAGTTATTAGACCATTAAGGCTTGATTTAAGCAGTCTCCTCTGAACAGTTGATGTTGAAATGTGTCTGTTACTTGAACTCTGAAGCATTTATTTGGGCTGCAATCTGAGGTGCAGTTAACTCTAATGAACTTTTCCCCTGCAGCAGAGGTAACTCTGGGTCTTCCTTTCCTGTGGCGGTCTTCATGAGAGCCAGTTTCATCTTAGCTCTTGATGGATTTTGAGACTGCACTTTCAAAGTTCTTGACGTTTTCCGGATTGACTGACCTTCAATAGGGCTACCAAATATCTTCTGTATACCCCCCTACCTTGTCACAAGACAACTGATTGGTTCAAACGCATTAAGAAGGAAAGAAATTCTACTTTTAAAAAAATAATTACAAGGCACACCTGTTAATTGAAATGCATTCCAGGTGACTACCTCATGAAGCTGGTTGAGAGAATGCCAAGCGTGTGCAAAAGTGTCATCAAGGCAAAGTGTGGCTACTTTTAGAAATCTAAAATATATTTTGGGTTACTACATGATTCCATATGGGTTATTTCATAGTTTTGATGTCTTCACTATTATTCTACAATGTAGAAAATAGTGAAAATAAAGAAAAACCAAACTTTTGACAGATGTCTCTTGTTAAATCCACTCCAATCAGTGTAGATGAAGGGGAGGAGATGGGTTAAAGAAGGGGTTTTAACTCCCCTGAGGTCGATGTCCACGCCCATAGACATTTAATTAGCATAATAAAAAAAAAACTCTTAAAAATAGGTCATAATTTAGTTTATTTGCATTGGATGCACTTCTGCGGTAACAGAGCTGGAGCGGTGTCTCACACCATGAGAAATCCAGAGAATCTGTAATTCAATGCGTTTGTATGGGCAAATAGCATTAAGGCCAAATGCTTTTTATTTTTTGTTTTAATTTTTTTTTGATTCTTGAAGGGCTCTTAACTCAATCAAATAGCAAAATTATCCTTGTTATAACCTTAAGATTTAGAGACATGGATGGTGTGCCATTCACAGGGTTATTGGGCAATACAAAATATTTAAGTGCCTTTGAATGGGGTATGGTAGTATTTGCCAGGCAAATCAGTTTGAGTGTGTCAAGAACTGCAACGCTGCTGGGTTTTTCACGCTCAACAGTTTCCTGTGTGTATCCAGAATGATCCACCAGCCAAAGGACATCCAGCCAACTTGACACAACTGTAGGAAACATTGGAGTCAACATGGGCCAGCATCCCTGTGGAACGCTTTCGACACCTTGTAGAGTCCATGACCTGATGAATTGAGGCTGTTCTGAGGTGGGAAAGTGGGAGGTGCAACTCGATATTAGCAAGGTGTTCCTAATGTTTGTTTGGGAGACTTAGTGTATATATCTCAACCTCAACCGTTAATCTTCTCCAGTGATGAAGACATGGATGTCCCATGGTATGGTGGGGTATGTAAAATGGGTCAACTTTGAGCACCTTCATCTCCTGAATGTTTTAGAAAACATGTATGGAACGTTTCGTTAAAATTGTGGTCAAAAAAGTGATTTGAATTCAAATGGAACGACCCAGTATTGTAGCCACAATCACGGTCAGCCACAAACCATACTGCCGCTCCACACACCCAAAACCACAGGGCAACCTCAACCACGTTGTAACCCCAACCTCTTCCCCCTGGAACGAATGGTTACAGTTAAACACGCTGGCTGTGTTGCTGTTTCTGCTCACCTGTGTCTAGCAAGACGGACCAGTAGTCTAGTGGTTTTAGTGGTTACGTAATGGTAGTTCTGCTGTGTGCAGCCTAATGTACGGTTGGTGACATGATGCTACAGCCCTCGCGTCTGATTGGACGGAGAGAAGACCGAGTGCTGCAGGGTCTCCACCTCTGATCTGAAGAGGGATCGGGAAAGGTTTAGAGTTCTGGGTCAAGTCGTCTCCAGCAGCATAGAGTACTAATCAGCTGATTTATCGAATGAATGAAGGAGAGACACACACACACACACAAGGTACAGTAACCTCTCATCTCCTCCCTAGGACAGATGGGGACAGGGAGTGCAGACTGGAACACAGTGTAGAGTAATCTCTTGTCCTCTCCTCTGTTCTACTCCTCCTCTTCTCCTCCCCTCCTCTCCGTATCTCCTCCCTGGGACAGATAGGGACAGGAAGTGCCGACTGGAACGCCTTCCCAATTTCACACTCCAGGGGAAAAGACAACGCTGAACTTTTAGAGTGCCGACAACTCCCTCCATCCCTCGACCCTTTACATCTCAGTGAGTCTCCCTCCCTCCTGCTCTCCTCGTCCCTCCCTCCCTCCTGCTCTCCTCGTCCCTCCCTCCCTCCTGCTCTCCTCGTCCCTCCCTCCCTCCTGCTCTCCTCGTCCCTCCCTCCCTCCTGCTCTCCTCGTCCCTCCCTCCCTCCTGCTCTCCTCGTCTCTCCCTCCCTCCTGCTCTCCTCGTCCCTCCCTCCCTCCTGCTCTCCTCGTCCCTCCCTCCCTCCTGCTCTCCTCGTCCCTCCCTCCCTCCTGCTCTCCTCGATCCTCCCTCCCTCCTGCTCTCCTCGATCCTCCCTCCCTCCTGCTCTCCTCGTCCCTCCCTCCCTCCTGCTCTCCTCGATCCTCTCTCCCTCCTGCTCTCCTCGATCCTCCCTCCCTCCTGCTCTCCTCGATCCTCCCTCCCTCCTGCTCTCCTCGATCCTCCCTCCCTCCTGCTCTCCTCGTCCCTCCCTCTCTTCCCCCTATATGTTTATCTTTCCACATAATTAGAATTTCCAAATTCAGAACTGTTGAGTTGAACTGTTGACTTTATTTTACACTGTGACTTCAGTTGACAGTATGGCTGAGTTACTTTACACAGTACATGGCTGAGTGATTACTGTCTGCTCTGCTCCTGTACTGACTGGCGCTGGCTGCCTGTATATAGTTGGCTGGCTGCCTGTATATAGTTGGCTGGCTGGCTGGCTGCCTGTATATAGTTGGCTGGCTGGCTGGCTGGCTGCCTGTATATAGTTGGCTGGCTGGCTGGCTGGCTGCCTGTATATAGTTGGCTGGCTGGCTGGCTGGCTGCCTGTATATAGTTGGCTGGCTGGCTGGCTGCCTGTATATAGCTGGCTGGCTGGACGCCTGTGTATATAGCTGGCTGGCTGGACGCCTGTGTATATAGCTGGCTGGCTGGACGCCTGTGTATATAGCTGACTGGCTGGCTGCCTGTGTATATAGTTGGCTGGCTGGACGCCTGTGTATATAGCTGACTGGCTGGACGCCTGTGTATATAGTTGGCTGGCTGGACGCCTGTGTATATAGTTGGCTGGCTGGACGCCTGTATATAGCTGTATATAGCTGTGTATAGTATATATCTAGCTGGGTGAGTTCAAAGAGCATAATGTTTTCTTCGTCTTCTGATCTTCCTCACACAGAACAGAAGTTAGCAGCCGTAGTTGAGATGTTAGACCAGCATGGTCTATCAGAGTTGGGGAGGTAGATTATGCCAGGGATGGGGAGGGGAGGAGCGGGGTTGGAGAGGAGGGGAGAGGGCATAGAGGTGGAACCAGCAGGAAGGACACGATGAGAGGAGACTGGACTCCTCCCTCACCTCCTATCAAGTGTTCTTTGTCGTATACTTTGTGTAAAACAGGTGGAGAGGGAGAGAGAGATTCTCAGGTCTGTCTACTGAAGGAAACGTTTGAGTCACAGACAGTCTGGATAATCAGACAGGCCTGAGGCCCTTTGTACATACAGTACCAGTCAAATGTTTGGACACACCTACTTCAATGTAGAATAATAGTGAAGACATCAACACTATGAAATAACAAACATGGAATCATGTAGTAACCAGAAAAGTGTTAAACAAATCAAAATATATTTGAGATTCTTCAAAGTAGCCACTCTTTGCCTTGATGACAGCTTTTCACACCTACCTAAATTACTAGCACACACCTGTTCTCTGCGCACACACAGTTGTACTGACACACACCTGTTCTCCACACACACACACACACACACACACACACACACACACACACACAGTCATACTGACTTGCTCCTTTTCTAGCATTGATTGACAGATTAACACACCTCTGTCATCAGACCTAGCAGGTGTGTGAGACCATAGACTCACCACAGTCTACATTCAGGTGCCGGTGACTGACGTGGGTGTGTGTGGGTGTGTGTGTGGGAATGGACTTGTAGATGAGCAGTCGCCACGTGCTTTAAAGACGTCTTCACAGAAAACAGAACAACACTGTGTTACTCGCATCACAATGTGCCATCATCTAACGTTACGATCACTTCCTGACATTGTCTGTTGTCTGCTCCAGATACTGCTCTAGACTTTCTAGCCTTCAGTGATGCTCTCTGTCTCTCTGTCTCTCTGTCTCTCTGTCTCTCTGTCTCTCTGTCTCTCTGTCTCTCTGTCTGTCTCGTTGTCTCTCTGTTATTCTTGTTTTATTGAGGAGTCCTGTATGATAGATATGCACTGAGCTTTTCTTTTAAGGACAATATAGGTTGATTAATGCGTAGGAAACCAGTTACCATGCAATTATCCTGGAATGTTACGAGGCCTAGAAACACACATACACACACACGCGCGCGCGCACACATACATGCACACACACACGGAAACACACGTACAAACACGCACGCACGCGCCCACATATACATGCACACACACGCACATGGAAACACAAGCACATATACACACACGCGCACATGGAAACACAAGCACATGCACACATGCACGCCCACACCACCTCCACTTATTCAGACAACGGGTTCTTGGACTGTGTCCTTGACATCCAGGAACACATTATGACATCATCACCATGGTAATGTCATTCCGAACCGTAGTGATGTCATCTTCCTCAGTATTCATCTCTGGGAGTGGAAATGATCATTACCTCATCATCATCATCATCATCATCATCATCATCATCTCTGATTGTGGAGGGAGGTTACACTGACACACACACACACACACACACACACACACACACACACACACACACACACACACACACACACACACAGCGTTCAACACCATAGTTCCCTCCAAGCTCATCATTAAGCCCTGGACATTTGAACACCTCCTTCTGCAACTGGATCCTGGAGTTCCTGACGGGCCCCCCCAGGTGGTGAGCCTCAACACAGGGGCCCCTCAGGGGTGCGTGCTTAGTCACTTTCTGTACTCCCTGTTCACCCATGACTACTTGGCCGCGAGCGACTCCAACACCATCATTAAGTTTGCCGACGACACGACGGTGGTAGGCCTGACCACTGACGACGATAAGACAGGCTTTATGGAGGAGGTCAGAGACCTGGCAGTGTGGTGCCAGGACAACAACCTCTCCCTCAACGTCAGCAAGACCAAGGAGCTGATCGTGGACTACAGGAAACGGAGGGCCAAGCACGTCCCCGACCACATCGACGTGGCAGCAGTGGAGGGGGTCGAGAGCTTCCAGTTCCTCAGTGACCACATCACTAAGGAAGTATCATGGTCCACACACACCAACACAGTCGAGAAGAGGGCACCGTAATGCCTCGTCCCTCCCTCTCAGGAGGCTGAAAAGATTTGGCATGGGGCCTCAGATCCTCTACAGCTGCACCATTGAGAGTCTAAGTCATGGACTGTTCTCTCTGCTACCGCACAGCAAGCGGTACCGACGCACCAAGTCTGGAACCAACAGGACCCTGAACAGCTTCTACCCCCAAGCCATAAGACTGCTAAATAGTTAGTCCAGGTAGCTATTGGTTAACTATTTAACTATCTGCATTGATACTTCTTGCACCAACTCTTTTGACTCATCACATGCGCTGCTGCTATTGTTTATTATCTATCCTGTTGCCTAGTCGCTTTGTCCCTACCTGGATAATCAGACAGTCCTGAGGCCCTTTGTACATACAGTACCAGTCAAATGTTTGGACACAGCTACTCATTCAAGGGTTTTTCTTCATTTTTACTATTTTCTACATTGTAGAATAATAGTGAAGACATCAGAACTATGAAATAACACAAATTGGAATCATGTAGTAACCAAAAAAAGTGTTAAATATAAAATATATTTTGATTTGTTTGAGATTCTTCAAATAGCCACCCTTTGCCTTGATGACAGCTTTGCACACATTCTGTCAACCAGCTTCATGAGGTAGTCACCTGGAATGAGGTAGTCACCTGGAATGCTTTTGCTTTTCTTGAAGGTGATCCCACATAATGCTGAGCACTTGTTGGCTGCTTTTCCTTCACTCTGCGGCTCCTACTCATCCCAAAACATCTCAATTGGGTTGAGGTCAGGTGATTGTGGAGGCCAGGTCATCTGATGCAGCGCTCCATCCCTCTCCTTCTTGGTCAACAGCCCTTACACAGCGTGGAGGCGTAGCGATGTGCAAGTTCAGGGAGGGAGTGTGTTTTAATAAATAAATGAAACATAATACAAAGACAAGGAACAACGCACAGACAGGAAACTGAAACAGAAACACCTGGGGAAGGAACCAAAGGGTGTGACATAGATCGAGAGAGAGATCTATCTATCTATCTATCTATCTATCTGTAAGGTAATCAAGAAGGTGATGGAGTCCAGGTGAGACTGATGACACGCAGGGGCGCGTAACTATGGTGACAGGTGTGCACCATAACGAGCAGCCTGGCGACCTAGAGGCCGGAGAGGGAGCACACGTGACAGGAGGTGTGTTGGGTCATTGTCCTGTTGAAAAACAAATGACAGTCCCACTAAGCGCAAACCAGATGGGATGGCGTATCGCTGCAGAATGCTGTTGTAGCCATGCTGGTTAAGTGTGCCTTGAATTCTAAATAAATCACAGACAGTGTCAACAGCAAAGCAACCCCACACCATCACACCTCCTCCTCCATGCTTCACGGTGGGAACCACACATGTGGAGATCATCCGTTCACCTACTCTGCATCTCACAAAGACACGGCTGTTGGAACCAAAAACCTCCCATTTGGACTCATCAGACCGAAGGACAGATTTCCAGAGGTTACTCTGGGTCTTCCTTTCCTGTGTCGGTCCTCATGAGAGCCAGTTTCATCACAGCGCTTGATGGGTTTTGCGACTGCAAGTTTCAAAGTTCTTGACATTTTCCGGATTGACTGACCTCCACGTCTTAAAGTAATGATTGACTGTCGTTTCTCATTGCTTATTTGAGCTGTTCTTGCCATAATATGGACTTAGCCCTATTTGGTAAAAGACAATCTTCTGTATTCCACCCCTACCTTGTCACAACACAACTGATTGGCTCAATTACGTTAAGAAGGAAAGAAATTCCACAAATGTACTTTTAACAAGGCACACCTGTTAATTAAAATACATTCCAGGTGTCTACCTCATGAAGCTGGTTGAGAGAATGCCAAGAGTTTGCAAAGCTGTCATCAAGGCAAATTGGCTACTTTGAAGAATCTCAAATATATTTTAATTTGTTTAACCCTTTTTTTGGTTACTACGTGATTCCATATGTGCTATTTCATAGTGTTGATGTCTTCACTATTATTCTACAATGTAGAAAATAAAGAAAAACACGAATGATTAGGTGTGTCCAAACTTTTGACTGGTAATGTATATAGGACCTACATTACAGTGTTAACCTCTCCTTCACGCCAGTGTCTTTCACCCAGTGTGTTGGTAAAGGTTGCTGCTGGTGCTCTGGCTAATTAGGGCTAACATGACTGTGGAATGTCACACCAACACACATACGCCCACCCACACACAGTCACTCTCACACACGCACACAGTCAAACACACACTCGTTAGTGTGTACCGCAGCCCAGCGGGGACAGCGAGACAGACACTTGGCAGGTGGTTGCTGGGATACGGAGAAGAGCAGACCATCATTAGTGTGTGGGCGGGGGGCAGTCGGCAGCATGCAACATCTGTGTCATCAACATTGATCAGTTGTCTAAGTCTGCCTATGGCACTGCAGACTAGACTAGAGTTTGTACTTGGTGTTTCTGCTTTGCTTTGTCAGTTAAAACGGCAGGCCGTCGGTCTGTTCTCCAGCGGCAGGCTGGCAGGCCCAACACACATGTTGATGTGCACTTTGACGTCAGGAGGGTGTAGTTTCCATCCCTCAATGTCTTTGCGTCTCTAATGGCACCCTATACCCTAAATTAGTGCACTATCTAGAGGATAGGGTCCCATTTGGGACGCACCGTATATCAGCTCAGGGGAATAGTCTTTTTGAAAAGAGGAATTGAGAAGTAGATATATCCTGTTTTAACATGCTGCACAATGACTGTAAATCTCAGGGGTGGTTGTGTGCTGTAACCTGTATGTTAAGTACTGCTGGGAATAGACAGTCATGATATAGAGATGTATAATATAGTCATGGTTAATGATAATGTAGGGAATAGAGATTTATAATATAGTCATGGTTAATGATACTGTAGGGAACAGAGATGTATAATATAGTCATGGTTAATGATAATGTAGGGAACAGAGATTTATAATATAGTCATGGTTAATGATACTGTAGGGAACAGAGATGTATAATATAGTCATGGTTAATGATAATGTAGGGAATAGAGATGTATAATATAGTCATGGTTAATGATACTGTAGGGAACAGAGATGTATAATATAGTCATGGTTAATGATACTGTAGGGAACAGAGATTTATAATATAGTCATGGTTAATTATACTGTAGGGAATAGAGATTTATAATACATTCATGGTTAATGATACTGTAGGGAATAGAGATTTATAATACATTCATAGTTAATGATACTGTAGGGAATAGAGATTTATAATACATTCATGGTTAATGATACTGTAGGGAATAGAGATTTATAATACATTCATGGTTAATGAAACTGTAGGGAATAGAGATTTATAATACATTCATGGTTAATTATACTGTAGGGAACAGAGATTTATAATATAGTCATGGTTAATGATAATTTAGGGAATAGAGATTTTATAATATAGTCATGTTAATGATGCTGTTGGGAATAGAGATTCATATTATAGTCATAGTTAATAATAATGTAGGGCAGTGGTTCCCAAACTTTTTATACTCCTGTACCCCTTCAAACATTCAACCTCCAGCTGCGTACCCCCCCAAGGGTCAGCGCACTCTCAAATGTTGTTTTCAGCCATCATTGTAAGCCTGCCACACACACACTATACAATACATTTATTGAACATAAGAATGATTGTGCGTTTTTGTCAGACTCGTGGGAAGTGACAAAGAGCTCTTCTAGGACCAGGGCACAAATAATAATCAATAATTTTGCTCTTTTATTTAACAATCCTACATCTAAAACCTTATTTGTTCATCGAAAATTGTGAATAACTCACCACAGGTTAATGAGAAGGGTGTGCTTGAAAGGATGCACATAACTCTGCAATGTTGGGTTGTATTGGAGAGAGTCTGTCGTAAATCATTTTCCACACAGTCTGTGCCTGTATTTAGTTTTTATGCTAGTGAGGGCCGAGAATCCACTCTCACATAGGTAGGTGGTTGCAAAGGGCATCAGTGTCTTTAAGCTCGTCTCTAAATAAAAAAAAACTTGTCAATACTTTGCCCATTGATAACCAGCGCACTTCTGTATGTTGTAAAAGCTTTGCATGGTCGCTGCCCATATTATTGCGTAGTGCAGAAAATACACGAGAGTTCAGGGGCCTTGCTTTAACAAAGTGAACCATTTTCACTGTAGTGTCCAAAACGTCTTTCAAGCTGTCAGGCATTCCCTTCGCAGCAAGAGCCTCTTGGTGGATGCTGCAGTGTTTCCAAGATGCGTCGGGAGCAACTGCTTGCACGAGCGTTACCACTCCACTATGTCTCCCTGTCATGGCTTTTGCACCATCAGTACAGATACCAACACATCTTGACCACCAAGTCCATTTGATGTCACAAAGCTGTCCAGTACTTTAAAAATATCCTCTCCTGTTGTCCTGGTTTCCAGTGGTTTGCAGAAGGGGATGTCTTCCTTAATTGACCCCCCATAAACGTAACGGACATACAGTGGGGCAAACAAGTATTTAGTCAGCCACCAATTGTGCAAGTTCTCTCACTTAAAAAGATGAGAGAGGCCTGTAATTTTCATCATAGGTACACTTCAACTATGACAGACAAAATGAGGAAAAAAAATCCAGAAAATCACATTGTAGGATTTTTAATGAATTTATTTGCAAATTATGGTGGAAAATAAGTATTTGGTCACATACAAACAAGCAAGATTTGTGGCTCTCACAGACCTGTAACTTCTTCTTTAAGAGGCTCCTCTGTCCTCCACTCGTTACCTGTATTAATGGCACCTGTTTGAACTTGTTATCAGTATAAAAGACACCTGTCCACAACCTCAAACAGTCACACTCCAAACTCCACTATGGCCAAGACCAAAGAGCTGTCAAAGGACACCAGAAACCAAATTGTAGACCTGCACCAGGTTGGGAAGACTGAATCTGCAATAGGTAAGCAGCTTGGTTTGAAGAAATCAACTGTGGGAGCAATTATTAGGAAATGGAAGACATACAAGACCACTGATAATCTTCCTCGATCTGGGGCTCCACGCAAGATCTCACCCCGTGGGGTCAAAATGATCACAAGAACGGTGAGCAAAAATCCCAGAACCACACGGGGGGACCTAGTGAATGACCTGCAGAGAGCTGGGACCAAAGTAACAAAGCCTACCATCAGTAACACACTACGCCGCCAGGGACTCAAATCCTGCAGTGCCAGACGTGTCCCCCTGCTTAAGCCAGTTCAGGCCTGTCTGAAGTTTGCTAGAGAGCATTTGGATGATCCAGATGAGGATTGGGAGAATGTCATATGGTCAGATGAAACCAAAATAGAACTTTCTGGTAAAAACTCAACTCGTTGTGTTTGGAGGACAAAGAATGCTGAGTTGCATCCAAAGAACACCATACCTACTGTGAAGCATGGGGGTGGAAACATCATGCTTTGGGGCTGTTTTTCTGCAAAGGGACCAGGACGACTGATCCGTGTAAAGGAAAGAGTAAATGGGGCCATGTATCGTGAGATTTTGAGTGAAAACCTCCTTCCATCTGCAAGGGCATTGAAGATGAAACGTGGCTGGGTCTTTCAGCATGACAATGATCCCAAACACACCGCCGGCAACGAAGGAGTGGCTTCAGAAGAAGCATTTCAAAGTCCTGGAGTGGCCTAGCCAGTCTCCAGATCTCAACCCCATAGAAAATCTTTGGAGGGAGTTGAAAGTCCGTGTTGCCCAGCGACAGCCCCAAAACATCACTGCTCTAGAGGAGATCTGCATGGAGGAATGGGCCAAAATACCAGCAACAGTGTGTGAAAACCTTGTGAAGACTTACAGAAAACGTTTGACCTCTGTCATTGCCAACAAAGGGTATATAACAAAGTATTGAGATAAACTTTTGTTATTGACCAAATACTTATTTTCCACCATAATTTGCAAATAAATAAATAAAAAATCCTACAATGTGATTTTCTGGATTTCTTTTTCTCATTTCGTCTGTCATAGTTGAAGTGTACCTATGATGAAAATTACAGGCCTCTCTCATCTTTTTAAGTTGGAGAACTTGCACAATTGGTGGCTGACTAAATACTTTTTTGCCCCACTGTATTCCAGGAGCTGTGCCAGGCCCGCCACATCTGTTGACTCATCCAGCTGTAATGCATAGAATTCACTGGCTTGTATGCGAAGCAGTAATTGTTTCAAAACATCTCCTGCCATGTCACTGATGCGTCATGAAACAATATTGTTAGATGACGGCATTGTCTGTATAGTTTTGGGGGCCTTTTCCACCAGCATTGTCCCAGCCATATCCGCACGAAGAATTAAGTCCTCCACAACAGTATGGGGCTTGCCTGTCATAGCCACTTGGTAGATCACCATATAAGACACTTCTAGCCCCTTCTTATTAATGATATCTGTTGCTTTTATACATGTCTTATTATTCGAAAGTTGTCTTAATTCTCTCTCAAATTCCCGTGGATTATTTTTCAAATTGGCATGTTTTTGTTTCTAAATGCCTGCGCAAGAATGAAGGTTTCACCGAGTTGTGAGATAGTACTTGCACATATAACACACTGTGGCTGAGGAAAGGCACTACTCCCAATATAAGTGAACCCCAAATCAATGTAGTTCTCATCATATTTGCGCCTCTTCGATGGTCCAACGTCCCTGTCTGTTGCTCGGTGCTTTCCCGGGTAAGGGGGGCAGTAGTTCTTCGGCTGCATCAGATTCACAACTGTCAGTGTCCATGCTAGCTGGGCTAACAACAAATGTAGAATTACTGATGCTGGCATTGGATGTGCTCGTGGAAGCAGAACAACTTGTGTCGTCGACAGGTGCAGGTGTAGTACTGCTGGTAGTAGCAGTACTACCAGTAGAGCTGTAATGTGTCTCTATCGACGAAGGCCTTACTTTTTTTTTAAGAATGTGAAATGTCAGAATAATAGTAGAGTGATTTATTTAGGCTTTTATTTACTTCATCACATTCCTAGTGGGTCAGATGTTTACATACACTCAATTAGTATTTGGTAGCATTTCCTTTTTAAATTGTTTAACTTGGGTCAAATGTTTTGGGTAGCCTTCCACAAGCTTCCCACAATAAGTTGGGTGAATTTTGGCCCATTCCTCCTGACCGAGCTGGTTTCACTGAGTCAGGGTTGTAGGCCTCTGCTCGCACACGCTTTTTCAGTTCTGCCCACAAATTTTCTATAGGATTGAGGTCAGGGCTTTGTGATGGTCACTCCAATACCTTGACTTTGTTGTCCTTAAGCCATTTTGCCACAACTTTGGAAGTTTGCTTGGGGTCATTGTCCATTTGGAAGACCCATTTGCGACCAAGCTTTAACTTCCTGACTGATGTCTTGAGATGTTGCTTCAATATATCCACATCATTTTCCTGCCTCGTGATGTCATCTATTTCGTTAAGTGCGCCAGTCCCTCCTTCAGCAAAGCACACCCACAACATGATTCTGCCACCCCGTGCTTCACTGTTGGGATGGTGTTCTTCGGCTTGCAAGCCTCCCCCTTTTTCCTCCAAATATAACGATGGTAATTATGGCCAAACAGGTCTATTTTTGTTTCATCAGACCAGAGGACATTTCTCCAAAAAGTACGATCTTTGTCCCCATGTGCAGTTGCAAACCGTAGTCTGGCTTTTTTATGGCGGTTTTGGAGCAGTGGCTTCTTCCTTGCTGAGCGGCCTTTCAGGTTATGTCGATATAGGACTCGTTTTACTGTGGATATAGATACTTTTGTACCTATTTCCTCCAGCATCTTCACAAGGTCCTTTGCTGTTGTTCTGGGATTGATTTGCACTTTTCGCACCAAAGTACGTTCATCTCTAGGAGAGAGAACGCATCTCCTTCCTGAGCGGTATGACGGCTGCGTGGTCCAATGGTGTTTATACTTGCGTACTATTGTTTATACAAATGAACGTGGTACCTTCAGGCGTTTTGGAAATTGCTCCCAAGGATGAACCAGACTTGTGGAGGTCTACAATTTTTTTCTGAGGTCTTGGCTGATTTCTTTTGATTTTCCCATGATGTCAAGCAAAGAGGCACTGAGTTTTAAGGTAGGCCTTGAAATACATCCACAGGTACACCTCCAATTGACTCAAATGATGTCAATTAGCCTATCAGAAGCTTCTAAAGCCATGACAACATTTTCTGGAATTTTCCAAGCTGTTTAAAGGCACAGTCAACTTAGTGTATGTAAACTTCTGACCCACTGGAATTGTGATACAGTGAATTATAAGTGAAATATTCTGTCTGTCGAGAATTGTTGGAAAAATGACTTGTGTCATGCTCAAATGTCCTCACCGACTTGCCAAAATTATAGTTTGTTAACAAGAAATTTCTGGAGTGGTTGAAAAACGAGTTTTAATAACTCCAACCTAAGTGAATGTAAACTTCCGACTTCAACTGTAGCCTCGCTATTGTTATTTTACTGCTGCTCTTTAATTATTTGTTACTTTTATTTATTTTTCTTAAAACTGCGTTGTTGGTTAAGGGCTTGTAAGTAAGCATTTCACTGTAAGGTCTACACCTGTTGTATTCAGCATTTCACTGTAAGGTCTACACCTGTTGTATTTGGCGCATGTGTTCAATAGAATTTGATTTGATTTGTGTAGCTACGTTTCTCTGGTACTTTTGTTTGTGTAGCTGACCTTTCTCCAGTATAATGCGTGATTAACTTCAAGAAAAACGTTTATAAATGTAGCTGACTACCTTCTTTGTATGATGAACATTAGAAATACAGTATGATGGCCATGCATCATTTTAGCAAAAAAGCTTTTTCATTTACTTGTGTGGCTTCCTGCTAAATACCATTGCACTTCTGTTGTCACCTAATGAAAATGAAGCTATTTCCTGTCAAATGTGTTTACTAATGTATTTTCTGTGAAGGAAAACTACAGTTGCACGCCCTTAATCACTCTATTAAAGCAAAAAACACTGTTCATGTTTAATATAAAATGCATTTGAAATAGTTTAAATGCATATTTTTTGATGGTCTGTGTTTTGGAAAGACAGATTTCTGAATAATAGCGCGACCCCTGGGATTAAAGTCAAAGTCACAGAATGGCACTTGATCCAGACAAACTCAGCTACTGCTCTGTTCAATCGGGCATCTTTTGAGTTCAATGTTATTACATTTAAACATTTTGATGTCAATATTTTTTAGAGGCAGCAATGTATGCATTTAGGAATTAATTATACAATCAATTAGATTTTTTTTTTTTACCAATGTAATCAAATGGTACTCATTTATTTGAATGGTAAATCTCTATTGATGAACTGGGCAAATTAAGTTGTAGCCTAGGCCTATTCACAATACAGGTGAATGCATATTATTCAATAGGAGTGTGTGCATTTCGTTATTTAGATATAAAAAAATATAGATTTCACGCGGCTACAAATGACAAACAATCCCTTCCATTTAGGACTTATTATTTTGGCTAGGAGAACATACAGTGCCTTCAGAAAGTATTCACACCCCTTTTACTTTTTCCACATTTAGTTGTGTTACATGCTGACTAGACCGGGCGCGCGTGTGCGTCCACGTGCGCATGCACACCAGTTGCGATCAAAACCAATGAGGAGATGGGAGTGGTGGGATTTGCAGTGTGTCAAGCGTCACAAATGAAGGCAGTCAAATTCCATGTGACCGTTTAGTCACAGTAATTAGGCTTCTCCAAGCTCTGATGCTGCTGATGGTCATTAGTATCCTACCAAACTTGCTAACTGCCTGGTACTCAACACTATTGTCCCTTTAATCACTCTGACATCAATGAAATTGTATTTGAAAATCTAATCAAACACTTAATGAGAGCCCGTGAGCTCATGTTGCACAACATTTCTTTAGGCTATGCAATTGCAGGAGAAAACAGAGTGATGGCCTCTATTAAAAAGAGGAGGATCCCATCAGCTTTCTATAGGCTAGGCCTTCTATATTTATTTCTCAACTTTCCTAATATTAAGCACGTTGCTTATGTGAACTGTTTAAGGAAGCTAGGCGTATGTCGCGGGTCACTACTTCACAGGAGAGACATTTGAATGTAAACTTTATTTATTTTTATCAAAATGCTTTTTTGGGGGGCAGAAATGCCTTCTCGAACATGTGAACTTTCATGTATGCCATCTATTAATACAATTGTTAAATTACGAGCCTAGTTAGTTGAGCCAAAGGAAAAAGTAATTCTCGCTAGCCATGACTGGCTGAGATAGTGAGCCATATAGCACGCTTCTGTCTGTTTGAGCTGGTCGGTATGTCTAGGTAATCCTGTCTAACATGGTTTCTAAAACAACATTGGAGGCGGCTTATGTTAGAAAAGTTAACATTAAATTCTCTGGCAATAGCTCTGGTGGACATTCCTGCAGTCAGGGTACCAATTGCACGCTCCTTCAAAACTTGAGATTTCTGTGGCATAGTGTTGAGTGAAAACTGCACATTTTAGAGAGGCCTTTTATTATCCCCAGCACAAGGTTCACCTGTGTAATGATCATGCTGTTTAATCAGCTTCTTGATATGCCACACCTGTCAGGTTTAATGGAGAAATGCTCACTAACAGGGATGTAAACAAATGTGTGCACCAAATTTGAGAGAGAGAAGCTTTTTGTGCGTATGGAACATTTCTGGGATCTTTTTGAAACATGGGACCAACACGTTGTTGCATTTGTATTTTTGTTCAGTGTAGACCAATCCAGGTGTGCAAAGCTCTTAGAGACTTGCCCAGACAGACTCCCAGCTGTAATCGCTGCCAAAGGTGCTTCTACAAACTATTGACTCAAGTGTGTATGTATTTATTTTTCAATACATTTGCAACGATTTCTAAAAATATGTTTTCATTTTGTCATTATGGGGTATTGTGTGTAGATGGGTGAGAATTATACTTTTTTTAATTGATTTTGAATTCAGGCTGTAACACAACACAATATGGATTAAGTCAAGGGGTATGAATACTTTCTGAAGGCACTATTCTTTTATTGTACTGATCAATCTCTTTTATAAAAAGTTTGCTCTGTCTCTTTAAGAAAGTAATGCCTTAATTTGTGAGGCAGAACCTGGCTGTGGAACCTGGCTGTGGAACCTGGCTGTGGAATCTGGCTGTGGCTATGGAATCTAGTGGAAACCCAAACGGGAGGCAAGGGAGATGAAGTTAATTTGTTTTTGGTGGCAATCAGCTTTGAAATCCGCTTATTTGGCGCTATGGTTTGCGTATTATCACAAACAAAGTACTAGGGTAGTGAACTGATGTTGCTTCAGCTGTAAGCTAACAAGGAAAGTTAGCCTGCAATTAAAGTTGGAAGCTACCGGTATTGTCTTGCATTGTGTTCTAGCCTGTATGGACATTGTTTGGCGAACTGTAATGAACAGTTTCAACATTTCTACATGGTGTGACGCATTATTCAAGTGTGTTAACTTCTGTGCAGCATGAGTGGGGAGCCAACCATGCAGCCCAGACAGCTCTAGTAATGAATGAGGAAGTGCAGCAGGCTTTCTGCTCTATGTGCTATAAAGGAGCTGTGCTGATAGACAGACTTGATCCTCTCAATCACACGAGACACATTTGACAGAAGTACAGAACATAACAAAAATTATAGTACAAAATCAAAAGTACCGAAGTTTCGGTATTACCGTGCAACACTAGAACAAACTGTTTTTAACTAATAGAAACATCACCATGTGAAGATATTTGTTAATATGTATATATGTTATAGGTACTTAGATGTAGTTGTAGAAGTCGTTTTTATTAGTTTTAGGCCTATTAGTAGTTGTACAACTTTTTATTATAAATTTTTTAAATTACTACTATTTAGTTGTAAATCCACGATAATCGAGAATTTCAATAAGCATTTCTCTAAGGCTGGCCATGCTTTCCTCCTGGCTACCCCAACCCTGGCCAACAGCCCTCTCCCCCGCAGCTACTTGTCCAAGCCTCCCCAGCTTCTCCTTCATCCAAATCCAGATAGCAGATGTTCTGAAAGAGCTGCAAAACCTGAACCCCTACAAATCAGCTGGACTAGATAATCTGGACCCTCGCTTTCTAAAACTATCCGCCGCCATTGTTGCAACTCCTATTACCAGTCTGCTCAACCTCTCTTTTGTATCGTCCGAGATCCCTAAAGATTGGAAAGCTGCCGCGGTCATCCCCCTCTTCAAAGTGGGTGACACTCTAGACCCAAACTGTTATAGACTTATATCCATCCTGCCCTGCCTTTCTAAAGTCTTCGAAAGCCAAGTTAATTAACAGATCACTGACCATTTAGAATCCCACCGTACTTTCTCTGCTGTGCAATCCGGTTTCCGAGCTGGTCACGGGTGCACCTCAGCCGTGCTCAAGGTACTAAAAGATATCATAACCGCCATCGATAAAAGACAATCCTGTGCAGCCGTTTTCATCGACCTGGCCAAGGCTTTCGACTCTGTCAATCACCACATTCTTATTGGCAGACTCAACAGCCTTGGTTTCTCAAATGACTGCCTCGCCTGGTTCACCAACTACTTCTCAGACAGAGTTCAGTGTGTCAAATCGGAGGGTCTGTTGTCCGGACCTCTGGCAGTCTCTATGGGGGTACCACAGGGTTCTCGGGCCGACTCTTTTCTCTGTATATATCAACGATGTCGCTCTTGCTGCGGGTGATTCCCTGATCCACCTCTACGCAGACGACGCCATTCTGTATACATCTGGCCCTTCTTTGGACACTGTGTTAACCAACCTCCAGACGAGCTTCAATGCCATACAACACTCCTTCCGTGGCCTCCAACTGCTCTTAAATGCAAATAAAACGAAATGCATGCTCTTCAACCGATCGCTGCCCGCACCCGCCCGCCCGACTAGCATCACTACTCTTAGAATATGTGGACAACTACAAATACCTAGGTGTCTGGCTAGACTGTAAACTCTCCTTCCAGACTCATATTAAACATCTCCAATCTAAAACGTTTTTTTTCCCTCATCAATCTACACACAATACCCCATTATGACAAAGCAAAAAAAAAAAAATGTTTTACATTTTTTGCTAATTTATAAAAAAAATCTAAAATGGAAAAATCTCATTTACGTAAGTATTCAGACCTTTTACTCAGTACTTTGTTGAAGCACCTTTGGCAGTGATTACAGCCTCGAGTCTTGGGTATGACACTACAAGCTTGGCACACCTGTATTTGGGGAGTTTCTCCCATTCTTCTCTGAAGATCCTCTCAAGCTCAGGTTGGATGGGGAGCGTCGCTGCACAGCTATTTTCGTGTCTCCAGAGATGTTAGATCAGGTTCAAGTCCAGGCTCTGGCTGGGCCACTGAAGGACATTCAGAGACTTGTCCCCTAGACACTCCAGCGTTACTGTGTGCTTAGGGTTGTTGTCCTGTCGGAAGGTGAAACTTGCCCCAGTCTGAGGTCCTGAGTGCTCTGGAACAGGTTTTCATCAAGGATCTCTCTGTACTTTGCTCCGTTCATCTTTCCCTCGATCCTGACTAGGGCTGGGCGGTATACCGTATTTTATGATGTACCGGTATTGATGCAGGGACCAGTTTGGGTTTTTACTTTACCTTCTATACTGTATTTGAATGTTTGGTTTGTTAAATGTGATACGCCGTGTGTAATGTCCATTTTTATAATTTACTTCACTTCTTGAGTCATCTCTCTCTCTCTCTCTCTCTCTCTCTCTCTCTCTCTCTCTCTCTCTCTCTCCGCTCTTTCTTTCCATGCCACTTTCCACAGTGACCTAGCCACAACCCCTGTCACTCAAGGAGCGCATTTGATGTTCCTCAACCACGAGACACTTGTGTTCAGTCTGCATGGTCAACGTTGATAACAATGCTGTTTTCACTGTGATCTTCATATAAATCCACTAGCGTTCTATAATGACACTATTAGTTTGTGTTTCTTACATCAGCAAACCGCTAGTTTGTCTTTTCTTAGCAAGTTGCCCTAAATCTTGTGAGATGCTAATTGTTAGCCGCTAATGCTAATAGCTAGCTAGCTAATAAATGTACTGAGTAAGCGCAAACGTAGCTAGCTAATACTGCCTGATAACACCAGTGATGGTGTAGACCTAAATCAGCCTGATAACACCAGTGATGGTGTAGACCTAAATCAGCCTGATAACACCAGTGATGGTGTAGACCTAAATCAGCCTGATAACACCAGTGATGGTGGAGACCTAAATCAGCATGTTGTTTGTGCAACAGTATCTTCTAAATCAAAAAGGAATATGCAAAGCAATAATATGTTAGCTACATGAAGTAGCTAAGAGAAAACATGCAATGTAGTCAAAGCTTATAGGGTCTCCTAGGAAACACTTATCAACACTTTAGTTCCTACCCTGTCACAATAACTCCTCCCTGGCATTTTAATTCGTTGTCATCTCAAACACTGTATTCAAAGTGCCCACTAATACAGTGAGGGAAAAAAGTATTTGATCCCCTGCTGATTTTGTACGCTTGCCCACTGACAAAGAAATGATCAGTCTATAATTTTAATGGTATGTTTATTTGAACAGTGAGAGACAGAATAACAACAACAAAAATCCTGAAAAACGCATGTGAAAAATGTTATAAATTGATTTGCATTTTAATGAGGGAAATAAGTATTTGACCCCCTCTCAATCAGAAAGATTTCTGGCTCCCAGGTGTCTTTTATACAGGTAACGAGCTGAGATTAGGAGCACAATCTTAAAGGGAGTGCTCCTAATCTCAGTTTGTTACCTGTATAAAAGACACCTCTCCACAGAAGCAATCACAGATTCCAAACTCTCCACCATGGCCAAGACCAAAGAGCTCTCCGAGGATGTCAGAGACAAGATTGTAGACCTACACAAGGCTGGAATGGGCTACAAGACCATCGCCAAGCAGCTTGGTGAGAAGGTGACAACAGTTGGTGCGATTATTCGCAAGTGGAAGAAACACAAAAGAACTGTCAATCTCCCTCGGCCTGGGGCTCCATGCAAGATCTCACCTTGTGGAGTTGCAATGATCATGAGAATGGTGAGGAATCAGCCCAGAATTACACGGGAGGATCTGGTCAATGATCTCAAGGCAGCTGGGACCATAGTCACCAAGAAAACAATTGGTAACACACTACGCCGTGAAGGACTGAAATCCTGCAGTGCCCGCAAGGTCCCCCTGCTCAAGAAAGCACATATACATGCCCGTCTGAAGTTTGCCAATGAACATCTGAATGATTCAGAGGACAACTGGGTGAAAGTGTTGTGGTCAGATGAGACCAATGGAGCTCTTTGGCATCAACTCAACTCGCTGTGTTTGGAGGAGGAGGAATGCTGCCTATGACCCCAAGAACACCATCCCCACCGTCAAACATGGAGGTAGAAACATTATGCTTTGGGGGTGTTTTTCTGCTAAGGGGACAGGACAACTTCACCGCATCAAAGGGATGATGGACGGGGCCATATACCGTCAAATATTGGGTGAGAACCTCCTTCCCTCAGCCAGGGCATTGAAAATGGGTCGTGGATGGGTATTCCAGCATGACAATGACCCAAAACACACGGCCAAGGCAACAAAGGAGTGGCTCAAGAAGAAGCACATTAAGGTCCTGGAGTGGCCTAGCCAGTCTCCAGACCTTAATCCCAATCCCATAGAAAATCTGTGGAGGGAGCTGAAGGTTCGAGTTGCCAAACGTCAGCCTCGAAACCTTAATGACTTGGAGAAGATCTGCAAAGAGGAGTGGGACAAAATCCCCTCCTGATATTTCGCTCATTATAATGCAAATTAATTTATAGAATTTTTCACATGCGTTTTTCTGTATTTTTTGTTGTTGTTATTCTGTCTCTCACTGTTCAAATAAACCTACCATTAAAATTATAGACTGATCATTTCTTTGTCAGTGGGCAAATGTACAAAATCAGCAGGGGATCAAATACTTTTTTCCCTCACTGTATATTCTAACTATAGAATTAGAATAGTCATTCTATTTCCATGATTCCAACAGTTTTGCTCTAATTCGCAAGTCAAATCACAATTGCAACATTTGGTTAAAAATAAGTCCTAGATGATTTGCCCATATCGTGCAGCCCTACGTGGCAGTGTGGAAATTATCTCCATTGAGCAGTGGTGTAAAATACTTAAGTAGTACTTGAAATTATTTTTACTTAAGTCGTTATTTTTGACAACTTTTACTTCACTACAGTCCTTAAGAAAATACTGTGCTTTTTACGCCATAACGTTTTCCCTGACACCTAAAAGTTCTTGTTACATTTTGATTGCTTAGCAGGACAGGAAAATGGTCCAATTCACCCACTTATCAAGAGAACATCCCTGGTCATCTACTGCCTCTGATCTGGTGGACTCACTAAACACAAATGCTTTGTTTGTGAATTATGTCTAAATGTTGGAATCTGCCCCTGACTATCCATAAAAAAAAAAAGAAAAAGAAAATGGTGACATCTGGTTTGCTTAATATAAGGAATTTGAAATTATTTATACTTTTACTTTTAATACCTAAGTACATTTGATCAATTACATTTACTTTTGATACTTAAGTATATTTAAAACCAAATACTTTTAGACTTTACTTAAGTAGTATTTTACTGGCCATCTTTACTTTTACTCAAGTATGACAATCGGGTACTTTTTCCACCACTGCAATTGAGTGCAGGAAATGCAGAAATTATATATGCCACCCTGGGGTCACTCACTACTCATAAAGCATTATGTCCTGTTATATTCCTATCAGCAGAGAGACATGTAGTCCTCATTATGTCCTGTTATATTCCTATCAGCAGAGAGACATGTAGTCCTCATTATGTCCTGTTATATTCCTATCAGCAGAGAGACATGTAGTCCTCATTATGTCCTGTTATATTCCTATCAGCAGAGAGACATGTAGTCCTCATTATGTCCTGTTATATTCCTATCAGCAGAGAGACATGTAGTCCTCATTATGTCCTGTTATATTCCTATCAGCAGAGAGACATGTAGTCCCTCATTATGTCCTGTTATATTCCTATCAGCAGAGAGACATGTAGTCCTCATTATGTCCTGTTATATTCCTATCAGCAGAGAGACATGTAGTCCTCATTATGTCCTGTTATATTCCTATCAGCAGAGAGACATGTAGTCCTCATTATGTCCTGTTATATTCCTATCAGCAGAGAGACATGTAGTCCTCATTATGTCCTGTTATATTCCTATCAGCAGAGAGACATGTAGTCCTCATTATGTCCTGTTATATTCCTATCAGCAGAGAGACATGTAGTCCTCATTATGTCCTGTTATATTCCTATCAGCAGAGAGACATGTAGTCCTCATTATGTCCTGTTATATTCCTATCAGCAGAGAGACATGTAGTCCTCATTATGTCCTGTTATATTCCTATCAGCAGAGAGACATGTAGTCCTCATTATGTCCTGTTATATTCCTATCAGCAGAGAGACATGTAGTCCTCATTATGTCCTGTTATATTCCTATCAGCAGAGAGACATGTAGTCCTCATTATGTCCTGTTATATTCCTATCAGCAGAGAGACATGTAGTCCTCATTATGTCCTGTTATATTCCTATCAGCAGAGAGACATGTAGTCCTCATTATGTCCTGTTATATTCCTATCAGCAGAGAGACATGTAGTCCTCATTATGTCCTGTTATATTCCTATCAGCAGAGAGACATGTAGTCCTCATTATGTCCTGTTATATTCCTATCAGCAGAGAGACATGTAGTCCTCATTATGTCCTGTTATATTCCTATCAGCAGAGAGACATGTAGTCCTCATTATGTCCTGTTATATTCCTATCAGCAGAGAGACATGTAGTCCTCATTATGTCCTGTTATATTCCTATCAGCAGAGAGACATGTAGTCCTCATTATGTCCTGTTATATTCCTATCAGCAGAGAGACATGTAGTCCTCATTATGTCCTGTTATATTCCTATCAGCAGAGAGACATGTAGTCCTCATTATGTCCTGTTATATTCCTATCAGCAGAGAGACATGTAGTCCTCATTATGTCCTGTTATATTCCTATCAGCAGAGAGACATGTAGTCCTCATTATGTCCTGTTATATTCCTATCAGCAGAGAGACATGTAGTCCTCATTATGTCCTGTTATATTCCTATCAGCAGAGAGACATGTAGTCCTCATTATGTCCTTCCCTCCCCTCTGCCCCCCGAAACGGTGAGCTCTTTGAAAATCACTCGTTTCCACCTCTTCGTCCGTCATCTTGAGATTGTTTTTTGAAAACCTTGACTTTTTCCTCTGACTGTTTTCTTCCTCCTTTATTCCCATTATAACAATATTATCCTCCTTTATTCCCATTATAACAATATCATGCTCCTTTATTCCCATTATAACAATATCATGCTCCTTTATTCCCATTATAACAATATTATCCTCCTTTATTCCCATTATAACAATATCATGCTCCTTTATTCCCATTATAACAATATTATGCTCCTTTATTCCCATTATAACAATATTATGCTCCTTTATTCCCATTCTAACAATATTATCCTCCTTTATTCCCATTCTAACAATATTATCCTCCTTTATTCCCATTATAACAATATTATGCTCCTTTATTCCCATTATAACAATATTATCCTCCTTTATTCCCATTATAACAATATTATTCTCCTTTATTCCCATTATAACAATATCATGCTCCTTTATTCCCATTATAACAATATTATGCTCCTTTATTCCCATTATAACAATATTATGCTCCTTTATTCCCATTATAACAATATCATGCTCCTTTATTCCCATTCTAACAATATTATCCTCCTTTATTCCCATTATAACAATATTATTCTCCTTTATTCCCATTATAACAATATTATGCTCCTTTATTCCCATTATAACAATATCATGCTCCTTTATTCCCATTCTAACAATATTATCCTCCTTTATTCCCATTATAACAATATTATCCTCCTTTATTCCCATTATAACAATATTATCCTCCTTTATTCCCATTATAACAATATTATCCTCCTTTATTCCCATTATAACAATATTATCCTCCTTTATTCCCATTTTAACAATATTATCCTCCTTTATTCCCATTATAACAATATTATCCTCCTTTATTCCCATTATAACAATATTATGCTCCTTTATTCCCATTATAACAATATTATCCTCCTTTATTCCCATTATAACAATATTATCCTCCTTTATTCCATTATAACAATATTATCCTCCTTTATTCCCATTAACAATATTATCCTCCTTTATTCCCATTATAACAATATTATCCTCCTTTATTCCCATTATAACAATATTATTCTCCTTTATTCCCATTTATAACAATATTATCCTCCTTTATTCCCATTATAACAATATTATCCTCCTTTATTCCCATTATAACAATATTATCCTCCTTTATTCCCATTATAACAATATTATCCTCCTTTATTCCCATTAACAATATTATCCTCCTTTATTCCCATTATAACAATATTATTCTTCATACTTCTGCACTTTAGATCAACTAATTCTGCTTTCATTGTTTTATTATCATACCGTACCCTCTCTGTAGTGTCTTTTTAGGGAGTCCACGGGAATTTATATTCCGCTCGTATTTCTTCCATCATTTTTGTTACTGTAATCCATTCCTGTTTTTAATGCCTCAACCTCCCCCAAGTAGTCCGGGCAATAGATCCAGTTTTTTTTTTTTTAAACTGTTCTCTCATGCTTGTAAGCAGTGCTCTATATTCTGGAGACATAGTTATAAAAACGGCCCCCTCCAATTATTACATTTAGAGTTTTAGACGCCGTCTTCCTTGTTCACTTCGATTTATCTGATTTATTTTTTCGAGCATATCAAAATGCTGATCAATAAATAATTCAAGGTTCTCTATATTATCCAGAATGTTTGTTTCGCAGTTATCAGCTAATCCGCCATTTGATGATTGATTAATGGGACAAGCTGTGCCTACCACGCTGCCACCTGCCGCGTCATCAGCCAGAGTTAGTGAAGAGTGAGAGTCTGAGCTGTGTGTTTCTTCTGCTTGATTTAAAAACAACTTCAAAGTTGTTATAGCCATGCCAAAGGCCTCTCTGACATGGAGGCCTAACCCAACATCTAACCCTCTTCCTCTCTCTCTTCTTCCTCTCTTCTCTCTCTCTCCTCTCTCGCCTCCTCTTCCTCTCTCTTCCTCTCCTCTTCTTCCTCTTTCTTCCTCCTCTCTTCTTCCTCTCTCTCCTCCTTTTCCTCTCTTCTCTCCTCTTTCTCTCCTCTTCCTCTCTCTCCTGCAGAGTTCATCAGAGACTGAAGCAGCATACAGACCTGAGGAGGACCAACACTAGCAACAAACTTCTGTCGGCCCTCCCTTTCCCTCTCCCTCCTCCAGTCCTCCCAGCCACCCATGCTCTGTGAGGCTCTCTATCCTCTCCTCTCCCTGGGCATAATGCTCCATCTCTACTGTTGAGCTCCACCTTATCCCCTAACCTTATCCCCTAACCTTACCCCACCATGACCAGTCTGAAGCGGTCTCAGACGGAGCGTTCGGTGGGCGGCTCGGTACCTGCCTCTGATGAATTCTACACCCGTCGCCTGCGCCTCCCCAATGGTGGCGCCCCCCCACCTCGCTCCGAGAGCACCCACCTCACCTCCTCTTCCTCATCCGGGTCCTCTTCCTCCTCTACCCCGGGGGTTCCCAAGATGGGGGTCAGGGCCCGCGTGGCGGACTGGCCCCCCAAACGGGATGGAACGGGCGGGGTGTGGCACATCACCGTAGATACGGATTCCCCGAGTTCCACCATGTCATCTTCAGGTGGTGGAGAATGTGGGTCGGGCGGGTCGGGCGGGTCGGGCGGGGAACGCGGGTCGGCCGGGGAACGCGGGTCGGCCGTGAGCGGAGAAAGAGAACGGAGCTCGGGTTCAGGCTCGGCGACTACTGCCCATAGCAACCTGTCGGCTAAACTGGGCCACCTGATCAGCCCTCAGGACTCCTCGATGCTCCGGAACATCCACAACACCCTGAAGAGCAAGATGCATCACAGCAGACACCACAGCAAAGACAACCGCTACCTGTCGCCAGACGGCTACCAGGGCTCGCCGCGTAAAGGCATGAGGCGTATCCGCCAGCGCTCCAACAGTGACATCACTATCTCTGAGTTAGAGGGGGACGGGGGCGAGGGCTGGTCCTTCTCTGGCTGGACGCCCATGCACCGAGAGTACGGCAGCACCTCTTCCATAGACAAACATGCAGGCTCAGGGGAGAGCTTCTTCGATATGCTCAAGGTATTTTATTGATTGATGTAAAACAATTAGTATAGTTTAAAAAAATAACACAAAAAAACGTACAAAGAATTCCAGAGGATGATACATTAAAGTGTTGAATACACTTTATTGTATGTCTTTTAAATGTGTCAAATAAACTTCATTCATTCAAGGGCTATACGTCCCAGGAGGCCCCTGATCAACGCAGCCCGGCACCGGACAGACTCGGCGAGCTGCTGACGGTGGCCCCGCACAAACAGGCTGCCCTGGATCTACCTGATGGACCCCTGGGTCCTACCAGAGGTAGCCCCGCCAGTCGCCTGAAGGAAAGAGAGAAACACCTGAAGAGGAGGTCCAAGGTAGAGCTGCACTTTTTACTATCTCCTCATGAATATAATAATAGTAATTGATTAAACTTCTTTTGATAACAGAAAAAAATCTCAATGCTTCAAAAGCAAAAACAAACAATACATCATCATGAGTAGCCTAGCAATAGCTAGCTAGGTCAACCAATACATCATCATGAGTAGCCTAGCAATAGCTAGCTAGGTCAACCAATACATCATCATGAGTAGCCTAGCAATAGCTAGCTACGTCAACCAATACATCATCATGAGTAGCCTAGTTATAGCTAGCTAGGTCAACCAATACATCATCATGAGTAGCCTAGCTATAGCTAGCTAGGTCAACCAATACATCATCATGAGTAGCCTAGCAATAGCTAGCTAGGTCAACCAATACATCATCATGAGTAGCCTAGCAATAGCTAGCTAGGTCAACCCAATACATCATCATGAGTAGCCTAGTTATAGCTAGCTAGGTCAACCAATACATCATCATGAGTAGCCTAGTTATAGCTAGCTAGGTCAACCAATAGTGGCCAAGTCTTTGAATGCATGAATCCTCCAAAGATGGAGAGGAACAGCACGTGGCTTGATCTTGGAACCAGCCTGAGTTGTGTTACCACTGGACTTCTGCTTCACAATGTATGGCACCCACTTGTGTGATGCCTCATCAGCTCTGGTCGCCAGAAAGCTCACTACTCACAGTTCTGAGTAGTAATCAGTCGTGCTCGTTACGAACCCTCTGCCTCAACACTGCATTCCTCTACTGCATCTCCCTTTCCTCTCAAACTTCAGGTGACTCCTCAAACGGTGTTCTCAGAAGATCAGGAACCAGCAACCATGTTAAACAAAAAGCTGGTACTGTGTCCAGATGCGTCATTTTAAACATTAGCCAGCTATTGAATGATTGTATTTATCTTGTCTGTAATTCTGAACCACCACCTGGATTCGGTCCTATGTAGCAAAATTTGAAATTGTGTTTTTTACATTGGATTAGTAGAGACTCAGCTAGAACATGGTCTATCAAACACTGCAGTTGAGGAACAATGGGAAAGTCATTCAGCTTTGTAAATTGATACATTTGTAATCCCACATTTAAGAAAATGGCCCTTGAGTATTTTGGTACACCTACTGTAGAGATATTTTTGTACGCCTACTGGAGAGATATTTTTGTATACACCTATTCAACATCATTCACACCCTCTTAAGCTTTAGCCCCACCCATCTCTTTAAGTATTCACATGTGAGGCCATGTGCTAAACAGAGTGAGTACGATTTCAAGACTAAAAGTGGTGGAAGTAGTAGCAGAAAGTAGTAGTAAAAATACACTTTATCTAGTCCTTGGCCTATATCCTGATCTGACTTTGGTGCAGGTCATGTTGTTCTTCACATGACATAAAACAAAATCAGAGTTTACACAGGATACAGAAGGTGTAAACGGTACAGTGAAATGGTTACTTGCATAGTGGAGTCTTTTTTTTGTTGTTGTTGTTGCCGTAGCTAGCGAGCTAAACAATGAACCATAATCCCAACTCATACTACCATGCACAATGCATGAATCTGCAGGTAGCTAAAGCTAACCAAATATGTTCAATGTTAGCGAGCTAAACAATGAACCATAATCCCAACTCTCTCTTACCTGATATTATACGTTTCTAATTTTGTCAAAGTCAGTTTCATTGCAAGTTTAAGCTTACTGTAGGGGTTGCGTAACTGGTTGCAGAGAAGTCGGGCGCAGGAGAGCAAAACTGGGTAATAAACCTAGTCATTTAATAAACAACCCAACGGTTGAAACAACACGAGAGAAAATGAGCACAAATATAGCCCATAACGCACCAGTACATGAAGTGCACAAGCACTACAATGAACAATCCCACACAAAGACATGAGGGGGAACAGAGGGTTAAATACAAAACATGTAATGAGGGAATTGAAACCAGGTGTGGAAAACACAGACAAAACAAATGGAAAATGAAAAGTGGATCGGTGATGGCTAGAAGACCGGTGACGTCGACCGCCAAACGCCACCCGAACAAGGAGAGGCACCGACATCGGCGGAAGTCGTGACACATACTGTTAGCTAGCTAGATAACAGTATGCTTAAACTTGCCATGAAACTGACTTTCTGACAAAATTAGAAACGTATAATATGTGAAAATGTAGCTAATCTCTTTTCCGTTTACATGGATGAATGCTTCTCCCTCTCGGCCATGAATGCCATGGTTGCCCCTAGTTTTAAAGATGTAATCCAGAGACAGGTGTTTAGTAAACAGCCTTCTGTGTTCTGTTTTCGACTCTCCACATTTGGCAATCATCTCTCTGCTTCCACCAGGCATTCCACTGATTTCAAAACTCGGTCAACTTCTTCTGTTACAACAGCACTGTTGATCACCGTTTCTTCCCCACCACTGTCATCAGAAGTCTACAATGTCTGGTTCAATGAAAATATTTTTGCCTAAATCAGGAATTTACCTCACTGTCTGATTCCTTTTCACCGTCCACCAGAAAGTAGTCCATCACAACGTTTTCCCACTGATCTTTGTCTATAGTGCCTGTTAACTTCAGGGTAGCAATGTTGAGAACAGCAGCAACACTTTTTCAGTTCTTCATGATATCTTTAAAAAAAAAAAAGCCACAGTAGAAAGGATTATCTACACATACTGAGCAGCTCATGTTATAGACAGAAGCCTGCTACGTGGCAGACCAATCAGAACTCATCTCTCTGCATTTCCAGCCCATCCATTATCTCAGCTAATCAGCGCTAGCGGGAAGGTTCCTGTATTTTTTTCCGTGGCTAAACCAACTAGACTCGTAATTTTAACAATTGTATTCGTATTTAAAGATAGCATACAAGTTTGTTATTAATGCACATGAAAGTTCACATTCCATTCCAAAAATCACATTTTGATAAAAATAAATACAAATATGTTAAAATTCCTCTCCTGCTAGACGTACGCCTAGCTTCTTGAAACGGGTCACAATTGTCGTGTCTATGCTTAATACGTTTTTTTAAAGTGTATTATGAATCTGTACATTACACCAGTATTACATTTCATCAATAATAGTTTTTATCCATACATTGTTTGTTTTTTTAATATATGCACCGTGATGCAAACAACATTTCCCTATGGGGATAATAAAGTCATGATCTTACCTGATTCCAGTCGGAGACTGGAGGGGAGTCCATCTTCAGGAAGCTCCGCAGCGTCAAGGCCGAGGGGGACTCGTCCCGGGCTGGGTCTGACGTGGAGGATGGAGGGCGGGAGGACGTCAGCGGCCCCCCTCCAAAACCCTGGTCCTGTCAGAAAGGCTTTGCTCACTTTGACGTGCAGAGTATCCTCTTCGACCTCAACGAGGCTATCCAGGGTCGACAGTCCAGCGGGAAACGCAAGAACACCACCACGGGCGCATCCGCTGCGGCCGCTGCCTCGGCCTCGGCCTCCGCCACTTCCTCGCTTTCATCCAATCAGAGCGGGGTATGTGGCGGGGGCCGGTCTCCGTGCGGGTCCCAGGAGGAGCTGAGTGGGAAGGAGGGGGGCACGGGACAGGGAGGGACTCACACCACAAACCCTGCCCTAGACCCTGGTGATGAGAAGAGCAACGATCTGGTGCTGAACTGCCCTTGTTTCAGGAATGAACTGGGAGGAGAGGGAGAGAGGAACATTGGCCTCTCTAAACGGGTAGGAGGACACGTTATACACACATACATAAAAAACACAAATACATACAACAAGACACACACACACACACACACACACTACACACCTAGTGTTGTCATACCACCAGTTTTTCCTTGACAAAGAAGCGCCCACATAGCCGACTAAACGCTATGGTCCTTAAAAAAACGTACTTTTTGTCAATTATATTGTGGTGTAGCACGCAATATAAACAGTTGTGACTGGGTGGTGACTGGGTGGAGACTGGGTGATAACATATGGTTGTTTTGTCCGACATTATGACGTTTTTCCTCAAGACATGAAGGCCCCTTCATCTTTTCTTTCCTTTCCTTCCTTACTACCTAGAGTCGCCATACTAACATCATTACAACCCTACTACACACACATACATGCATAATATATACACTATACACTGTGGCCAGTTTATTAGGTACACCACCCCATTCACGGAAATGTGTTTGCACATACAGGCAGTGTGGCTGTGGCTTGCTATATAAAGCAGGCAGACAGGCATTGAGACGTTACGTTACTGTTCGATTGAGTGTTATAAAAACGAGTGACCTAAGTCACTTTGAGAA
This sequence comes from Brachymystax lenok tsinlingensis, assembly GCA_030435695.1. NCBI lineage: Eukaryota > Metazoa > Chordata > Actinopteri > Salmoniformes > Salmonidae > Brachymystax > Brachymystax lenok. Next base: position 33,420,254 of record CM059796.1, read on the forward strand.
TGCTATGATTGTCGGTGCCAGGCATGCCGGTTCCAGTATCTCAGAAAACGTCCGGGTCTCCTGGGTTTTTCACGCCCAGCAATGTCTAGGGTTTACAGGGAAATGGTGCAACAAACAAAAAACATCCAGTCAGCGGCAAACCTGTGGGCGAAAACAGCTCGTTGATGAGAGGTCCAAGGAGAACGGCTAGAATGGTGCGAGCTAACAGGCGGGAAACAAACAGACAAAGAACGGCATCTTAGAACGTACAACTCGTCGGTCCTCGTCACGGATGGGCTATTGCAGCAGACGACCACACCGGGTTCCACTCCTATCAGCTATAAACAAGATGAAGCGGGCTCCAGCAGGCACGCGATTATCAACACTGGACAATTGAGGACCGGAAAAACATTGCCTTGTCCGACGAATCCCAGTTCCTGTTGCTGGCCATGTCCCCATCCTGCCTGGTGTCAACGGTACAGGCAGCTGGCGGCGGTGTAATGGTGTGGGGGAATATTTTCCTGGAAAACGTTAGGTCCCTTGATACCAAATGAGCAAAGTTTCCATGGCTTAAATAATTCCGGCTGTTCTGGAGGAATAGGGAGGTCCAACCCAGTACTAGATGTGTTTTACCTAATAAACTGGCCAGTGAATGTATACACTCACTCTCATGCAGACTGACCCGCGCTATACCCTTACACATTTCCATTACCTATTTTGAATATCACGATAATAAAAATGTTTACGTAATGTGAAACAATCATCATTGATATTGAACTAAGACACTACTTTATCAGACAGTTCATCTTTCAAAGATGTCATAAAAACACACCTCCCCGAATACCTCCATACTAACTTTCCTCTTTCCCCTCTCAGCAAGGTAGTATAGGCAGTGGGGGCAACTCCAGTGGCTCTGGGGGGGGGAGTGGCTCAGAGGAGGGGCCCCTGGAGACCTCTCTCCCCCACTTCACCAACGCCGGGGTGTCCGTGCTGGAGGCCCCTAAAGACGGACAGGGACAGCATGCTGATAGGGCCAAACGATCTGTGGAACACTGCGACCTGGGGTCTTATTACTACAGGAAATACTTCTATCTGAGAGGTAAGAGGGAGGGAGGGAGAGGTCTGGGAGCCTACTACTACTACCACTACTACCACTACCGGAAATATTTATATCTGAGATACTACTACCAGAAATGGGAGAGGAAGGGAGAGGGAGAGGTCTGGGGGCCTACTACTAACTACTACTTAGTTGAAGTCGGAAGTTTACATCCACCTTAGACAAATACATTTAAACTCAGTTTTTCACAATTTCTGACATTTAATCCAAGTAAAAATTACCTGTGTTAGGTCACTTAGGATCACCACTTATTTTAAGAATGGGAAATGTCAGAATAATAGTAGAGAGAATGATTTATTTCAGCTTTTATTTCTTTCATCACATTCCCAGTGGGTCAGACGTTTACATACACTCAATTAGTAATACACTCAATTAGTATTTGGTAGCATCGTCTTTAAATTGTTTAACTTGGGTAAAACGTTTTGGTAGCCTTCCACAAGCTTCCCACAATAAGTTGGGTGAATTTTGTCCCATTCCTCCTGACAGAGGTGGTGTAACTGAGTCAGGTTTGTAGGCCTCCTTGCTCGCACACACTTTTTCAGTTCTGCCCACAAATTTTCTATGGGATTGAGGTCAGGGCGTGGTGATGGCCACTCCAATACCTTGACTTTGTTGTCCTTAAGTCATTTTGCCACAACTTTGGAAGTATGCTTGGGGTCATTGTCCATTTGGAAGACCCATTTGCGACCAAGCTTTAACTTCCTGACTGATGTCTTGAGATGTTGCTTCAATATATCCACATAATTTTCCTGCCTCATGATGCCATCTATTTTGTGAAGTGCACCAGTCCCTCCTGCAGCAAAGCACCCCCACAACATGATGCTGCCACCCCGTGCTTCACGGTTGGGATGTTGTTCTTCGGCTTGCAAGCCTCCCCCTTTTTCCTCCAAACATAACGATTGTCATTATGGCCCAACAGTTCTATTTTTGTTTCAGCAGACCAGAGGACATTTCTACAAAACGTATGATCTTTGTCCCCATATGCAGTTGCAAACCGTAGTCTGGCTTTTTTTATGGCTGTTTCAGAGCAGTGGCTTCTTCCTTGCTGAGCGGCCTTTCAGGTTATGTCGATATAGGACTCGTTTTACTGTGGATATAGATACTTTTGTACCTATTTCCTCCAGAACGCATCTCCTTCCTGAGCGGTATGACGGCTGCGTGGTCCCATGGTGTTTTATACTTGCGTACTATTGTTTGTACAGATGAACGTGGTACCTTCAGTCGTTTAGAAATTGCTCCCAAGGATGAACCAGACTTGTGGAGGTCTACAATCTTTTTTTTATTTTTGAGGTCTTGGCTGGTATCTTTTGATTGTCCCATCATGTCAAGCAAAGAGGCACTGAGTTTGAAGTTAGGCCTTGAAATACATCCACAGGTACACCTCACAGGTACACCTTAACTCAAATTATGTCAATTAGCCTATCAGAAGCTTCTAAACTAAAGCATGACCTAATTTTCTGGAATTTTCCAAGCTGTTTGATGGCACAGTCAACATAGTGTAAAACGTCTGACCCACTGGAGTTGTGATACAGTGAATTATAAGTGAAATAATCTGTCTGGAAAACTTACTTGTGTCATGCACAAAGTAGATGTCCTAACCGACTTGCCAAAACTATAGTTTGTTAACAAGTAATTTGTGGAGTGGTTGAAAAATGAGTTTTAATGACTTCCAACTTCAACTGTATATCAGAGAGAGTGGGAGGATGGGAGGAAGAGGAGAGGTCTGGGGACCTACTACTACTACTACTACTACTACTGGTTACTACTACTACTGGTTACTACTACTACTACTACTGGTTACTACTACTACTACTGGTTACTACTACTACTGGTTACTACTACAACTACTACTACTACTACTACTGGTTACTACTACTACTGGTTACTACTACTACTACTACTGGTTACTACTACTACTACTACTGGTTACTACTACTACTACTACTGGTTACTACTACTACTACTACTGGTTACTACTACTACTACTACTGGTTACTACTACTACTGGTTACTACTGGTTACTACCACCACCACCGGTTACTACTACTACCACTACCACCACCTACCACTACCTACCACCACCTACCACCACCACCACCGGTTACTACCACCACTACCACCGGTTACTACTACCACCACCACCACCACCGGTTACCACCACTACCACCGGTTACTACCACCACCACCGGTTACTACCACAACCACTACTACCACCACCGGTTACTCACCACCACCGGTTCACCTACCACCACCGGTTACCACCACTACTACCACCGGTCACCACCACCACCACTACCACCACCACTACCACCACCACTACTACCGGTCACTACCACTACTACCACCGGTTACCACCTACTACTACCACCGGTTACTACTACCACCACTACTGGTTACTACCTACCTACCACCACTACCACCGGTCACTACTACCACCTGGTTACTACTACTACTACTACTACTACTACTACGGTTACTGGCTACTACTACTACTGGTTACTACTACTACTACTACTACTGGTTACTACTACTACTACTACTGGTTACTGGTTACTACTACTACCTGAGAAGTTAGATTATAGCAGTCTCTATTCGTGCATTGCTAACTTATAGTAGATATGAATGTCTGTATGCCTTGGGAAAAAATCGGACTTTCTCTCTTCTCCCTCTTTCACCTTGTCTCCTCCTCTCTCGCTCACTCTCTCGTCCAGAACATTGGAACTACCTGGGTGTAGATGAGACTCTTGGTCCGGTAGCAGTGAGTTTGAGGAGAGAGAAGCTAGAGGAACACAAGGAACATGGACAACAGTACAACTACAGAGTCATCTTCAGAACCAGCGAGGTAAATAGCTAAATATCTATCAGGTTTGGGGTTAATTCTAATTGAAGTCATTCAATTCAGGGAGCGATTTGAATTTAAAAATTATAAAACTTTTTCATACAAATAGCTTCTCAAAGTCATTGAAAATAGATGCCCTTTTTTCCAATTATTGTATTGGAATTTCAGTTTGCTTCCTGAATTGACTGGCTTTCAATTTTAATTGACCCCAACCCTGATATATATGTCTCTTCTTCCCTTCTCTCCCACTCTGTACAGAAGAGCTTCTAACCCAGATCCCCTTTCAGCCTTTCCCTCTCCTCCTCTTTTTTTTTTCCCACAATCCCCTTCATCCCAGCTTCTCCATAGCCGATGTGAGTAAGACCTTTAAACAGGTCGAATTTCACAAGGCCGCAGGGCCAGATTAATTACCTGGATGTGTACTCAGAACATGTGGCAAGTGTCTTCACTGACATTTTCAACTTCCCCCTGGCCCTTTTGTAATACTTACATGTTTCAAGCAGACCACCATAGTCCATGTGATCAAGAACGTCAAGGTAACCTGTCTAAATGACTATCGCCCTGTAGCACTCACATCTGTAGCCATGAAATTATTTGAAAGGCTGGTCATGGCTCACATCAACACCAAAGATTTGGCATGGGCCCTCAGATCCTCAAAGTTCAACAGCTGCACCATTGAGAGCATCTTGACTGGCTGCATCACCGCTTGGTATGCCGACCGCAAGGCGCTGCAGAGGGTGGTGCGTATGGCCCAGTACCTCACTGGGGCCAAGCTCCCTGCCAACTCTTTGCATTGACCCACTTTGCACTAACTTGTTTGACTTATCACATACGCTGCTGCCACTGTTTATTATCTATCCTGTTGCCTAGTCACTTTACCCCTACCTACAGTATACTGCTGCCACTGTTTATTATCTATCCTGTTGCCTAGTCACTTTACTGCTACCTGTATGTACATACAGTGGCTTCAGAAAGTATTCATACCCCTTGACTTATTCCATTTTTGTTGTTTCAGCATGAATTAAACATTGATTAGATTTTGTGTCACTGGCCTACACACAATTCCCCATAATGTCAAAATGGAATTACACTATTTGGTCACCCCTTCAAATAAGTGCATTCGGCTATTTCAGCCACACCCATTGCAATGTCAGCACAATAACTTCTTCGGGAGCTTCATGAAATGGGTTTCCATGTCTGAGCAGCCTAAGATCACCATGCGCAATGCCAAGCGTCGGCCGTAGTAGGGCTGTTACGGTGACTGTATTACTTCCACACCGGCGGTCACGAGTCATGAAGGCAGTAAAATTCCATGTGACCGTTTAGTCACGTAACTAGGCTACTCCAAGCTCTGATGCTGCTGATGGTCATTAGTAGCCTACCAAACGTGCTTAACTGCCTGGTACTCAGCACTCTATTGTCCCTCTAATCACTCTGACATCAATGCAAATGTAATCCAAAATCGAATCAAACACTTCATCAGAACCCATGAGCTCATGTTGCGCAACATTTGCGGGAAAAAGAAGAATGATGGCCTCTATTAAAAAGAGGAGGATCCCATCAGCTTTCTATAGGCTAGGCCCACTATTTTTATTTTCGGGAACTTTCCTAATATTAATCACATTGCTTATATTTACGACGGGTATAGGAGTATAGTCTATCTGGCTGGCATGAAAATGAACCACGGTGAAATTGTCCTCCATTCGCTATTTAAGTGCACAGATTGTATTTTTTCCCCGCTGACCCGGTTTCGATACAGGTGCATGATAATAGTCAATTTTAAATCCCCCCCAAAAACCACACCAGTCAAAAGATTGGACACACCTACTCATTCAAGGGTTTTTCTTTATTCTACAAATATCACAAATGGAATCATGTAGTAACCAAAAAAGTGTTAAACAATTCTAAATATATTTTAGATTCTTCAAAGTAGCCACTCTTTGCCTTGATGACAGCTTTTCACACTCTTGGCATTCTCTCAACCAGCTTCATGAGGAATGCTTTTCCAACAGTCTTGAAGGGGTTCCCACATGCTGAGCACTTGTTGGCTGCTTTTCCTTCACTTTTCCTTGGGTTATTGTGGAGGCCAGGTCATCTGATGCAGCACTCCATCACTCTCCTTGGTCAAATTGCCCTTACACAGCCTGGAGGTGTGTTTTGGGTCATTGTCCTGTTGAAAAACAAGTGATAGTCCCACTAAGCGCAAACCAGATGGGACGGCGTATTGCTGCAGAATTCTGTGTTAGCCATGCTGGTTAAGTGTGCCTTGAATTCTAAATAAATCACTGACAGTTTGTGCGTTGCTGCGCTTATAATGTGAAGAAATAGCCTAATAGTTTATCAACATGTTAAGCTAAATGCTCTGATCTGTTGCGCAAGCCTCATTGCGTAAAAAAGTATTTTTTTTATGCTAGTGGTTGTATAAATATGTCCCAGACAGTTTGGAATATTTATTTCTCGAACAGAATAGAATAGGTCAACTTCTGTACTATGGGGGATAGTAGATTGACATTGGCTAGTGCTTTTGCTGTTCGTAACTCTTGCTGGCTGACGAAAAGTTAATGTGGACAGTTCATCAATATCCTCAATATGCACCTCCAGAATTGGATAAGGACGTGTACAGTTACTTCCCTGATGTGTCTGTTTTCACTTGTAGCCTGTGAGAAAGACTAGATCACGTGATGGAGAGCCATGTGTGTGAGAGGTGCTTCGGAGCACATAGCACTCAGGGAGAATAATTATTATTATATCCAGCCCGAGGGCACAATGGCCACTGGCCGCATAAGGCATGGATTCTTTTAGGGGGCATTTCGGCCAAACAGAGGGGATTCTGCCGGGAAATTCTAGGCATTGTCAAGTGCTTGTCCAATTTGGACTGAGAGACGGATGAAGTGTGTACAGCCTGCGCAAAAAAAAAACAAAGCAGAGCTCATGCCTTTCATACAACTTTTTTCAAATCATCATTATAGTCGCATCATGCAGCCTTACAATGTATTAAAAATCTAAACAAATTGTCCAACGTTTGTAGAACAACTAAAGTTAAATTAATAATTCCAAATTAAGCATATAGGAGTACCTATTTATTTGTTTATTGCTAAAAACAGAATAGCTGCATGTGCGCACTCCCTCAAATCGTTTGGAGAAAATATCCTTTCTATTTTATTCAGCTTTGTTCAATTATATTTTTCATACTATAAAATAATGCCACGGAATTCTAGGAAATCTTGTATGCTAAATTAACTAGTGTAGCCCACAGCCATTTGACACAGCCAGAACAGGATCTAACATAAGGACAACTCAGTATTCTATTCTGTTCTTCTGAAATAGACTACATTTTCTTAATGTTATGTTTCTTTACACCTGTCTAAAATAAATAATGGATTTATTATGACTGTCTAGGCTATATTACATGGATTTATCCAACTTTTTAAAATGTAGATGTTCCGAAGGTCTTTACCAGTGGAAACCAGGAGATGCTAATTATCTGTATGTTAATTAACGGTCAATTACAGTACCAAGAGACCGGCAGTTATTTGCTTGACAATCACCAGCTAACATAATTTTGTGACTGCCACAGCCCTAGGCCGGAGTGGTGTAAAGCTCACCGCCATTGGACTCTGGAGCAGTGGAAATGCATTCTCTGCAGTGTTGAATCACGCTTCACCATCTGGCAGTCCGACGGACGAATCTGGGTTTGGCAGATGACAGGAAAATGCTACTTTAAAAAGGTTAGAGTTAGAGTTTAATGGCTGTGATAGGAGAACACTGAGGATGGATCAAGAACATTGTAATTACTCCACAATACTAACCTGATTTGACAGAGTGAAAAGAAGGAAACTTGTACAGAATAAAAATATTCCAAACATGCATCCTGTTTGCAATAAGGCACTAAAGTAAAACTGCAAAACATGTGGCAAAGAAATTAACTTTGTCCTGAATACAAAGCATACCACTTTTCATATTTTCAAGCATGGTGGTGGCTGCATCATGTTATGGGTATGCTTGTCATCAAGGACTAGGGAGTTTTTTATGCAAAAGAAACAGAATAGAGCTAAACACAGGCAAAATCCTTGAGGAAAACCTAGTTCAGTCTGCCTTCCAACAAACACTGGGAGACAAATTCACCTTTTCAGCTGGACAATAACCTAAAACACAAGACCAAATATACACTGGAGTTGCTTACCAAGAAGACAGTGAATGTTCCTGAGTGGCCTAGGTACAGTTTTGACATGAATTGGCTTGCAAATCTATGCCAAGACTTCAAAATGGCTGTCTAGCAATGATCAACAACCAACTTGGCAGAGCTTGAAGAATTTTAAGAAGAATAAGGTGCAAATATTGTACAATCCAGGTGTGTAAAGCTCTTAGAGCTGCCAGAATGACTTACAGCAGTAATCGCTGCCAAAAGGTGATACTAACATGAATTGACTCAGAGGCTTGAATGATTATGTAAATTAGCTATTTTTGTATTTCTTTTTCAATAAATTTGCCAACATTTCTAAAAACATGTTTTCACTTTGTCATTATGGGTTATTGTGTGTAAATGGGTGAGAGAAAAATCTATTTAATCTATTTTGAATTCAGGCTGTAACACATGAAAAATGTGCAATAAGTCAAGGGGAATGAATACTTTCTGAAGGCCCTGTATCTGCCTCAATCACCTCGTATCCCTTTACATCGATTTGGTACTGTTACCCCTTGTATATAGCCAAGTTATCGTCACTCATTGTGTATTTATTATTCAAGGTTGTTACTTTTTAAATAATTTTTGGGTTTTCTTTCTCTGCGTTGTTGGGAAGGGTCTGTAAGTAAGCATTTCAGTCTACACCTGTTGTTTACGAAGCATGTGATTTAATAACATTTGATTTGATTCAATTGCCTCTTAAGTTCCTAAGACCCTGGTATTATATAGCCAACAATGTCATCATCCCGAAAGCCTCCTCTACCTCCCTCCATCCTTCCCTCTACCTCCCTCACTCTCTCCAGTTCCTCAGACCCTGCAGTAGCATAACCAGTCATTTAAGTTATTAAGTGTTAGTGTAAGCAATGCTCTTACAGTTGTGTAACTAATTTAGTTATAGAACCTGTTTACAGTAATAGGTGGTTAGTTATAGAACCTGTTTACAGGAGTAGGTGGTTACAGTTATAACCTTTTTACAGGAGTAGGTGGTTAGTTATCGAACCGGTTTACAGTAATAGGTGGTTACAGTTATAGAACCGGTTTACGGTAATAGGTGATTACAGCTATAAAACCGGTTTACGGTAATAGGTGGTTAGTTATTGAACCTGTTTACAGGAGTAGGTGATTACAGCTATAAAACCTGTTTACAGTAATAGGTGGTTAGTTATTGAACCTGTTTACAGGAGTAGGTGGTTACAGTTATAGAACCTGTTTCCAGTAATAGGTGGTTACAGCTATAGAACCTGTTTACAGTAATAGGTGGTTACAGCTATAGAACCTGTTTACAGTAATAGGTGGTTACAGCTATAGAACCTGTTTACAGTAATAGGTGGTTACAGCTATAGAACCTGTTTACATTAATAGGTGGTTACAGCTATAGAACCTGTTTACAGTTATAGGTGGTTACAGCTATAGAACCTGTTTACAGTAATAGGTGGTTAGTTATAGAACCGGTTTACAGGAGTAGGTGGTTACAGCTATAAACCTTTTACAGGAGTAGGTGGTTAGTTATCGAACCGGTTTACAGTAATAGGTGATTACAGCTATAAAACCGGTTTACAGTAATAGGTGGTTAAAGTTATAGAACCGGTTTACAGTAATAGGTGGTTACAGTTATAGAACCGGTTTACAGTAATAGGTGATTACAGCTATAAAACCTATTTACAGTAATAGGTGGTTAGTTATTGAACCTGTTTACAGGAGTAGGTGGTTACAGTTATAGAACCTGTTTCCAGTAATAGGTGGTTACAGCTATAGAACCTGTTTACAGTAATAGGTGGTTACAGCTATAGAACCTGTTTACAGTAATAGGTGGTTACAGCTATAGAACCTGTTTACAGTAATAGGTGGTTACAGCTATAGAACCTGTTTACAGTAATAGGTGGTTACAGCTATAGAACCTGTTTACAGTTATAGGTGGTTACAGTTATAGAACCTGTTTCCAGTAATAGGTGGTTACAGTTTTTGAACCTGTTTCCAGTAATAGGTGGTTACAGTTATAGAACCTGTTTCCAGTAATATGTGGTTACAGCTATAGAACCTGTTTCCAGTAATAGGTGGTTACAGCTATAGAACCTGTTTCCAGTAATAGGTGGTTACAGCTATAGAACCGGTTTACTGTTCTAGGTGGTTACCGTTATAGAACCTGTTTCCAGGAGTAGGTGGTTATAGTTATAGAACCGGTTTACAGTAATAGGTGATTACAGCTATAAAACCTGTTTACAGTAATAGGTGGTTAGTTATTGAACCTGTTTACAGGAGTAGGTGGTTACAGTTAAAGAACCTGTTTCCAGTAATAGGGGGTTACAGTTATAGAACCTGTTTACAGTAATAGGTGGTTACAGCTATAGAACCTGTTTCCAGTAATAGGTGGTTACAGTTATAGAACCTGTTTACAGTAATAGGTTCTATAACTGTAACCACCTATTACTGGAAACAGGTTCTATAACTGTAACCACCTATTACTGGAAACAGGTTCTATAACTGTAACCACCTGTTTCCAGTAATAGGTGGTTACAGTTATAGAACCTGTTTCCAGTAATAGGTGGTTACAGTTTTTGAACCTGTTTCCTGTAATAGGTGGTTACAGTTATAGAACCTGTTTACAGTAATAGGTGGTTACAGCTATAGAACCGGTTTACTGTTCTAGGTGGTTACCGTTATAGAACCTGTTTCCAGGAGTAGGTGGTTATAGTTATAGAACCGGTTTACAGTAATAGGTGATTACAGCTATGAAACCTGTTTACAGTAATAGGTGGTTAGTTATTGAACCTGTTTACAGGAGTAGGTGGTTACAGTTATAGAACCTGTTTACAGTAATAGGTGGTTACAGTTATTGAACATGTTTACTGTTCTAGGTGGTTACAGTTATAGAACCGGTTTACAGTAATAGGTGGTTACAGTTATAGAACCTGTTTACAGTAATAGGTGGTTACAGTTATAGAACCTGTTTACAGTAATAGATGGTTACAGTTATAGAACCTGTTTACAGTAATAGGTGGTTACAGCTATAGAACCTGTTTACAGTAATAGGTGGTTACAGCTATAGAACCTGTTTCCAGTAATAGGTGGTTACAGTTATAGAACCTGTTTGCAGTAATAGGTGGTTACAGTTTTTGAACCTGTTTCCAGTAATAGGTGGTTACAGTTATAGAACCTGTTTACATTAATAGGTGGTTACAGCTATAGAACCGGTTTACAGTAATAGGTGGTTACAGTTTTTGAACCTGTTTCCAGTAATAGGTGGTTACAGCTATAGAACCGGTTTACAGTAATAGGTGGTTACAGTTTTTGAACCTGTTTCCAGTAATAGGTGGTTACAGTTATAGAACCGGTTTACAGTAATAGGTGGTTACAGCTATAGAACCTGTTTCCAGTAATAGGTGGTTACAGTTATTGAACCTGTTTCCAGTAATAGGTGGTTACAGTTATATAACCTGTTTCCAGTAATAGGTGGTTAGTTATAGAACCTGTTTACAGTAATAGGTGGTTACAGTTATAGAACCTGTTTCCAGTAATAGGTGGTTACAGCTATAGAACCTGTTTACAGTAATAGGTGGTTACAGCTATAGAACCTGTTTACAGTAATAGGTGGTTACAGCTATAGAACCTGTTTACAGTAATAGGTGGTTACAGTTATAGAACCGGTTTACTGTTCTAGGTGGTTACCGTTATAGAACCTGTTTCCAGGAGTAGGTGGTTATAGTTATAGAACCGGTTTACAGTAATAGGTGGTTAGTTATAGAACCTGTTTCCAGTAATAGGTGGTTACAGTTATAGAACCTGTTTCCAGTAATAGGTGGTTAGTTATAGAACCTGTTTACAGTAATAGGTGGTTACAGTTATAGAACCTGTTTCCAGTAATAGGTGGTTACAGTTATAGAACCTGTTTACAGTAATAGGTGGTTACAGTTATAGAACCTGTTTCCAGTAATAGGTGGTTACAGCTATTGAACCTGTTTACAGTAATAGGTGGTTACAGCTATTGAACCTGTTTACAGTAATAGGTGGTTACAGTTATAGAACCTGTTTCCAGTAATAGGTGGTTACAGCTATTGAACCTGTTTCCAGTAATAGGTGGTTACAGCTATAGAACCTGTTTACAGTAATAGGTGGTTACAGTTATAGAACCTGTTTACAGTAATAGGTGGTTACAGTTATAGAACCTGTTTACAGTAATAGGTGGTTACAGTTATAGAACCTGTTTACAGTAATAGGTGGTTACAGTTATAGAACCTCTTTCCAGTAATAGGTGGTTACAGTTATTGAACCTGTTTCCAGTAATAGGTGGTTACAGTTATTGAACCTGTTTCCAGTAATAGGTGGTTACAGCTATAGAACCTGTTTCCAGTAATAGTTGGTTACAGCTATAGAACCTGTTTCCAGTAATAGGTGGTTACAGCTTTTGAACCTGTTTCCAGTAATAGGTGGTTACAGCTTTTGAACCTGTTTACAGTAATAGGTGGTTACAGCTTTTGAACCTGTTTACAGTAATAGGTGGTTCCAGTAATAGGTGGTTACAGTTATAGAACCTGTTTACAGTAATAGGTGGATACAGTAATAGGTGGATACAGTAATAGGTGGTTACAGTAATAGGTGGTTACAGTTATCGAACCTGTTTCCAGTAATAGGTGGTTACAGTTTTTGAACCTGTTTCCAGTAATAGGTGGTTACAGCTATAGAACCTGTTTACAGTAATGGGTGGTTACAGCTATAGAACCTGTTTACAGTAATGGGTGGTTACAGTTATATAATCCAGTTAAGTGACAGTCATAGAAGCAGACACAGTAATGGTGGTCTAATAGCTTCTCCCAGTATACCGCCCACTCGTTTCCTTTCCTATTCTCTCCTCCCTTCATCCTTTCTTCACTCTGCTCGCTGCTTTTGGAAGGTGTGTGGGTTGAGACAGCTTCACAGGATAATGGCTAAGTCCAGTGCTGCTGTGGGTTCTCTCAACCAGCTAAAGTTCAGCCCTGTTAGTTCATTTAACCCACAGGTCTCAGTCAGAACGTCAGGAGGACTACTAAACTACAGCACACTGCAGTACACTTTATTATGCACAATAATATTCTGCAAATGCCACCGCCTTTCAACACCCAATGACACTGTACAGTACCTCTCAGTGACACATACACAATCACACACAGGGGACTTGACTCTGTGTGTTTACTGTTAAATATAAAGTCAAGGTCCCTGTCATTCTATTATTCATACTGTCCTGAAGTTTTCTTTAGCCTTAGATAGTGTTATCCCCTCAGGAAGTTAATTTTAGCCCTAAGTGCCTCTACTATAAGTGAACGAATGAACAGTGAGGAGAAGCCAAGGCCACACACTTTCTCACACACACACGCACACACTTTCTCACACGCACACACTTTCTCACACGCACACACTTTCTCACACGCACTCACACACACACACACTCTCTCACACACACACACACGCACACACACACACTCACACGCTGGTGTCTATCTCTCTCGCTATCTCTCACTCGCTCGTTGTTGTTGACCTCAGATGACCATGAAGCGTTAACCGTTGAGAGGAAGACGTTGGAAGAAAGCTGCTCTGTCTATGTGGCACCCTTTTCCATAAGTAGTGCACTTTAAAGGGAATAGAGAGCGATATTAGATTGGATAGGTATGGGTCTGAACAGCTCACCATCATCCCCTGGCTGATGGAATAATGGATCTCTTCTCTTCCTTTTCTGTTCTCTTCTCTCCTCCACTCCTCCTCGTTCTATACCCGTCTCCCCTCTTCCTCCCCGTTCTATACCCGTCTCCCCTCTTCCTCCTCGTTCTATACCCGTCTCCCCTCTTCCTCCCCGTTCTATACCCGTCTCCCCTCTTCCTCCCCGTTCTATACCCGTCTCCCCTCTTCCTCCCCGTTCTATACCCGTCTCCCCTCTTCCTCCCCGTTCTATACCCGTCTCCCCTCTTCCTCCCCGTTCTATACCCGTCTCCCCTCTTCCTCCTCGTTCTATACCCGTCTCCCCTCTTCCTCCCTCTAGCTCACCACCCTGCGTGGGTCTATCCTGGAGGATGCGGTGCCCTCCACCTCTAAGCACGGCCTGGCGCGTGGGCTACCCCTCAAAGAGGTGCTAGATTACCTGGTACCAGAGCTGAACGCCCACTGTCTGAGACTGGCTCTCAACACACCTAAAGTCACAGAGCAGCTGATGAAGCTGGACGAACAGGGGGTAAGGAGACGGCACTACAGTACACACAGACACCAGGGTGTAAGGAGACAGCACTACAGTACACACAGACACCCTCTCCTCTCTCGGTTTCTGTGTTGATGGGAGAAAGCTTGCTTTTATCTGTCTGGTGGTTGGATCTGTGGTGGCTCCGGGGATGGGGAGGAAGGAGAAAAGAAAGCATTTTAACATTTTTCAGATGGAGGGACTGTCATAAACTCTGCTCTCTCTGTCTCTGTCTCTGTAGTTGAGTTTCCAGTTGAAGGTGGGGGTGATGTACTGTGCGTCGGGACAGAGCAGTGAAGAGGATATGTATAATAATGATTCAGCAGGACCTGCTCTGGAGGAGTTCCTACAGTTGCTGGGGGAGAGGGTCCGACTGAAAGGATTCACCAAGTACCGAGCCCAGCTGGACACTAAGAGTACGTTACTACACTATACACGCATTCACACGGGCCAACTGCTTTCATTCTATATGAAGAGGGGATTATGCTAGAGCTGGGACGATAAACCAAAAATGATCCACACCGACCATACTGATCACTTATCGCAAGCATTTTGCTGATATCGTTCATTGCGATAAGTAGCCTATTCTAGAGAAATGGGACGTTTGTTATGAAAGAAGTTTGCTAATATGGGGCAATTGATGGCTACAACCATCAAACTAGTAGTAGTAGTTAGGCTTGGGGAGTATCCAGACTCATATCTTCATTTCGACCTTGTGCCATCCCGGAATATTATGTAATACCGGCACTGAACACAAGAAGCACTATTTTCCAACCCCACTGAGCCTCTGTAATGCGAAGATTAGCAATGCTAACAACTACATGTAAAATCCTATAGTGAATGCTAGCTAAATGCTAATGGGCATATTGTGAACATTTTATACAGTCTCTGACAAATTATTTTCAGGACAGATATCCCAGCTCATAAAGTTATACAAGTAACTCAAAACGCTACTCCCAGTTTGCTGCACAAAACAAATATTAAAACAGCAAGGCTCTTGATCCAGGTGACTATTCTCTGCCGTTACCAAGCAAAGTTTGATTTTGGAAGAAGCTAACCACTTAGCTAGATAACTAGCTACTAATGTAGCAAACCAAATGGACAACTGCAGAGCATTTAGCACATTTTACACAGTTAAAATATATATTTTTTATTTAACCTTTATTCAAGAGCATCCTGGCCAAGATAGGCAGCACCAAGTCATTAAAAAATTACAGACTAACAACATGAACTACAAGTAATCTAGTAAAAACCATAGAATTCACAAGAGTATAACAAAATCATTAAACAGCAATTTAAAGATATTGACAGGTCAGGGAATCAGTCTCAAGATCCTTCATCAGTGATTTAAAAACACCAATCGGGACAAGTTCATCCAGTCTTAAAAGTATTTTGTAAGGCGTTCCAAGATGATTGCACAGAGTACATAAAAGCCCTTTTACCAAATTCAGTTCGGAGATTTGGAACAGTTAGCAGGATAAAGTCCAGCGAACGAAGAGAGTACCCACCATATTTCTGAACAATAAAAATGCCCAAATAAAAAGGTAGTAAACCCAAAATGGCTTTGTAAATAAAAGTATACCAGTGACTGAGCCTACGAGTGACTAGAGAAGGCCAGCCAACCCTGGTATAAAAAGTGCAGTGGTGCGTAAGGGTTTTTGCAGTTTAAAATAAATCTCAAAGCTCCATGGTAAAGGGTGTCAATTGATCTCAAACACTGAGCGGAAGCATTCATATATAAAATATCCCCATAGTCTATTAAAGGAAGCATTCATATATAAAATATCCCCATAGTCTAGTAAAGGCATAAATGTAGCTGATACTAGCCTCCTTCTGTCTTCAAAAGAAAAACAGGCCTTATTCCTAAAATAAAATCCAAATTTCAGCTTCATTTTTTTTGTAAGTTGTTGAATATGCAATTTAAAAAAGAGGCCGTCATCAATTAAAATTCTAAGATATTTCTATGAGGTTCCAGTCTCAATCTCATTGCCCTGACAGGTAGTAATAGGTGAAAGGTTCAGAGGTATATTTCTTGCTTTAGAAAACACCATTAGTTTAGTTGTCAGTATTGAGGATAAGCTTCAATTGACACAAGGTATGTTGAACAGTATAAAAAGCAGTTTGCAAGTTCTGGATAGCTTTTGTAAGAGACGAGGCACATAACTGTATCATCAGCATAAAAATGAAGTTGCGCATTTAGGACATTTTTGTCTAAATTATTTATATAAATAGTGTAATAAGAGAGGACCAAGTACAGAGCCTTGGGGCACACCATTACAGACAGACAATTTAACAGACATGAGCCCATCAAATTGAGTGCACTGAGTTCTATCAGACAGATAGTTAGCAAACCATGCAACTGCATGCTCCGAAAGACCTACACTCGACAATCTCTGCCTCGGTATAGCATGATCAACTGTATCAAAAGACCTACACTCGACAATCTCTGCCTTAGTATAGCATGATCAACTGTATCAAAAGACCTACACTCGACAATCTCTGCCTTAGTATAGCATGATCAACTGTATCAAAAGACCTACACTCGACAATCTCTGCCTTAGTATAGCATGATCAACTGTATCAAAAGACCTACACTCGACAATCTCTGCCTTAGTATAGCATGATCAACTGTATCAAAAGACCTACACTCGACAATCTCTGCCTTAGTATAGCATGATCAACTGTATCAAAAGACCTACACTCGACAATCTCTGCCTCAGTATGGCATGATCAACTGTATCAAAAGACCTACACTCGACAATCTCTGCCTCAGTATAGCATGATCAACTGTATCAAAAGCCTTAGAGAGATCAATAAAAAGTGAGACACAGTGCTGTTTTTTTGTCAAGGACTTCAGTGATAATTTAAAACCTTCATGGCTGCTGTAATTGTGCTATGCTTCTCCCTGAAGCCCGATTGGTACATTGATAATATAGTTAGTAAATAAAAACTCTTTCAGCTGTTCACTCACAAGGGTTTCAAGTATTTTCACCAAGGGTGACAGCTTTGAGATTGGCCTATAATTATTTAAGAGTTGGATCTCCCCCTTTTAAAAGTGGTAGGACAATTGCTGATTTCCAGATCTTTGGAATTCCATTACATTCCAGGGTTAGATTGAACAGATATTTAAGTGGTTCAGCTATGAAATCAGCTGCCAGATTTAAAAAGCAGGGATCCAAAAGATCAGGACCTGCAGGTTTTCTCTGATCTAAGGATTTCAGGGCGTTATGTACCTCCTGCACTGAGAATGGCAAAAAGCTAAAGGTTTGACCAGCTCTCACTGGTTCAACCACACAGGGTTGTACAGAGACAGAGGACTCTGAATCAAACAGCCTACCAGATGATACAAAGTGCTCATTGAAACAATTCAGCATTTCAGTTTTGTCATATACTGCAACAAAGTCCTTCAATACACATGACGGTAATTCATCACTGTTTCCAGACATAGACTTAATAGCCTTCCAAAACTGTCTAGGGTCATTCAGGCTATCAGTAGAAGCAGACATAACATATTCAGACTTGACCTTCCTGAGAAGAAAAGAACACTTGTTTCGTAACTGCCTAGAAAATAAGCCAATTCAGCATCAGAACATGATTTCCTTGCTTTAGCCCAGGCTAGATTACGTTGGTGAATAATACAAGACAGCTCAGAAGAAAATCCTGGATTATCCCGCCCTTCAACCCTGAACCGGCGGAATGGGGCATGTTTGTTTACTATTTGGAAACCCCCAAAAAAACAAATTTCCAGGCAGTTTCCACATCAGGGATAAGCTCAATCTTGCTCCAGTCAAATTAAAACTAATCACGAAGGAAAGCCTGCTCATTAAAACACTTCAGATTTCTCTTAGGAAGAAAAACGTGGGTTTGTCTTAGGAACCTTAGTATTTCTAACATCAACAACCGCACAATGGTCACTTAAATCATTACAGAAAACACCAACCGCAGAATATTTACGTGGAACATTTGTCATTATCAAATCAATCAGGGTAGATTTATCAGGGCATTTGAGATTTGGGCGAGTGGGTGAGTTAATCCACTGGGTAAGATTCATCTAATTACAAAACGTTTTAAAATCATCGGACACCGGCTTTAACCAATACCAGTTGGGATCACCAATCAAGATCATTTCACTGTAAAGAAGTTTACTCATAAGGTGCATCAGAGAAGAAAATGCATCACAGAGAGCAGAGGGAGGTCTATATCAGCCAATCACAGTTATAGACCCCCCCTCTGCTCTCTATATCAGCCAATCACAGTTATAGAGAGCAGAGGGGGGGTCTATAACAGCCAATCACAGGTATAGAGAGACCCTTTGAAACCTCAATATTCAAAGCAAGAAATTCCAACTGTTCACAAATAGTTTCAGACTTTGCCACACTTACAGGGAATTTAGTCTTTACATATATAGCCACACCCCCACCTTAACTCGATCAGTGCGATAAACATTGTAACCATTTATACAAATATCCTTATCAATAACAGACTTGCTGAGCCAGGTTTCAGAAAACACAATTACATCAGCGTCAGTTGATTTAGCCCAAATCCTAACCCCATCAATTTTTGCTGCGTACATTTAAATGAAAAATACCAAAACCAGATCTAGATTTAAAATCAGAGGGGGTTTGGAGACATTGCGTATCAGGACCAGGGTTAGGTTGCACGTTACCTGATATCAACAAAAGAAGAATAACTAGGCACCTCTGTTTAATTACCTTGCACGGCTTCTCTTTTTCAAGAGACCTACCGCAAGGGAATTCTACAAGTGAGTTTCCAGACAATACAAAACAGTCATTTAAAACCATTAGACTTTGGTAATGACACATTCATGCCACAAATGCATCGGCACTTGGACGAATGGACCGAGTGGGGAAAAGAGCGAGTTCCTGCAGACAAAATGTCTAATGGGCGGGAGAGCACATTGTCAGATGAACTCACCCAGCAACAATGTTCGTTTTTCTCCAGAGTTCAGCAAAGTCGGTGCACAAGGCAAACGCCACGTAAATTGTCATTTTCTCAGGGAGCCGCAAGCAATAGAGGCTAAGGAAAGGAAAGGGGTGAGAGGGACAATGTGTATGTCTGAGTCTATGTGAGTACATAGATATATCGTCTGGCACATGCTGTACAACAGTGAGTAACTCACAAGGCTCCGGTCTCTGGTCATTGTATGCTTGTACTACCGGTAAAAGCTTCATAATTAAAAAATTATGTGACCGGTGAAAATGAAGAAAGTATTGCACAAGTTGACTGCAGGTATTTACTTAAAAAGTAGCTACAAATATTTAAATGTATTTAAATATATGTGTGTGTGTGTGTGTGTGTGTGTGTGTGTGTGTGTGTGTGTGTGTGTGTGTGTGTGTGTGTGTGTGTGTGTGTGTGTGTGTGTGTGTGTGTGTGTGTGTGTGTGTGTGTGTATGTGTATATATATATGTGTGTGTGTATGTATATATGTATATATATATCTGTATATTTTTTTATATTTTTTTTAAAAATAGTTTAAAACGATATTGACGGTATTGAAAACAAATTCCGTCGCTATTTCCAAATACCTCAGTATAAGGTGTGTATATATACGATATACTGCCCAAGCCTAGTGGCAGTTTAAACTATATATCATTCTTATGTTATAAACTTAGCATTCTATTTATCGTTATCGCATCAATTCTGGCAATTTATCACAATATGGATTTTTTTTTTCTTCTTCCATATCACCCAGCTCTAGAACATGCTGTGTAAGGGTCTGCGTCAGACAGACGGGCTTTCTCTAGACATGAGGCTGTTATACACAGGCCTGGAGAGATAATGGAAGTTGGAACAATAACACATCTGTTCAACGTCTGACGGGGGCAGACAGAGAGAGAATGAGAGAGGGCATTTTATGGGAAACAAGTGCATGGGAAGAAGAGAGTCAAGGATAGAGAACTTCCGAGCCTTTTGTAAATCACATCTGGGTGGACTCTTACAGAGCCATGTAAATGTGTTCTAACCAGTCGTGTTGTTTGTGTTGTCTAACGTGTTTGTTTTCTCTCTTAGCTGACTTCACTTGGACCCATTCCCTCTACACCACCTATAAGGACTAGGAACCTGTCTGTCTTTCTAACCCTAGTTAGTTCATGTCTGTTGTCTCTCCTCTAGCTGACTCCACAGGGACCCATTCCCTCTACACCACCTATAAGGACTAGGAACCTGTCTGTCTTTCTAACCCTAGTTAGTTCATGTCTGTTGTCTCTCCTCTAGCTGACTCCACAGGGACCCACTCCCTGTTCACCACCTATAAGGACTATGAGGTGATGTTTCATGTCTCCACTATGCTGCCCTACACACCCAACAACAAACAACAGGTATGGATAGTTATTATTGACCAACGTTGAGATTTTATACAGGCCAGAGACTATCAGAACAAACTAAAAAAAAATTTTTATCACAGAGCAGTTAGCACCAAACATATAATTTTCCTAACTAGACGATAGGGTATGAAGATCTGGGGAAAGTTGTGTAATTTAAAGGTAGCAGAAAATAAACCGCATATTGGGTCAATTTCCAAAACAACTAAGGGCTCATTCCCATTGACGAGCATTGAATTAGAGGTATCGGCACAAAATGTATATTTACATAATATGTAAATAAACTTCTCAGTTCACATTAGCAACGGGAATGACACAAGCTGAGATAGGGTTCGGGTGATGTTCTTGCTTCGCAGCTCAAGAAATTACGTAAATGTCACCCTAGCAAATGATTAATATACATGCAAGCAACTCTTCATGTATCTACCATATTACACACTCTTAATTAATGCAACAATTCACAAACGTGCAGATGTTTTAAGTTGTTTATTTTCTCATCCATACACTCATTCATTTAGCAAGACAACGCAGCCAAGTGAAACAGCTGCTAGCTAACATGCTAACATCAAGCTAACAATGTTTGCTTCATCAAGTAACTTCAGCATTGTGAAAATGAACATTTACCCCTCTCATACGAATATAAAAGTAAAATGTTCATACAGTGTCAGTAATATTATATAGAGCTAGGTAGCAAGCTAAACAAAATGTCTGTACTCTGCATCCTCACATAGCTAACGTTAGCAAATTAGTAGGCTAAGTTAGCTGAATGCTAACATCAGCGAACATTAGCTAAACAATAGCTATATTGCTTTTCGGCCTACCTTAGAACAAATTGTTTCATTTCAATAATATCATGCAAATCAATACGTTAAAAAAAGCTGATTGCATCTGAAAAATTCCCTGAGAAGTTGAGTTCCTGCTCGCTTTTTTCAATTGAATAAATTAGTGTTCTGAAAATCTCTTAAAGCTGCGGCGTCTTTTACTGCAATTTCAGGAAGGATAACGCCTATACATTTTAACATGTTTCAAAAACATTGCTCTGCTGTTACAATTTATACTGTATACTTCTCCTCTGTTTTGGTGCCCTCACTACCACCCTGTGAACAGCGTGAAGCGAACCCAATACCAGCACATGAGCAGATACTGAGCGAAGTGATGTGTCTCGCTCATCTCAATATCATGGCCTATTCGTTGATGATAGGTCCTGCTTTACTGAAGTTGCGAGACATGGCAAGCCATGAAATTGCGAGATACAGTTGTGCATAGGAAAACCGTAACTGGCACGCAGATCGGTGGAAATGGTAAGATAAATTGCCATTCCACATGGGACAGGTTGCTGACTCCTCGTGTAGCCTATTATCGGCAACTTCCGGAGGGTAACTGCAGAATCTGTGACAGCCAGCAGAAGCGGGAGGAGAACGGTTGGGCTCAGGTTTTTTTCTTTATCTGCTTATCTAGATCTCTGGCTCCCTCTTGAGTCATTTGTCTTATTTCATACAACAGTAAGCTTTTAAGCATCAGACAAGCTCAATGCATATAGTTGATTTTATTAAAATATATATGGAAAAATACACGTTTAAAAATTTCGGCCAATCAATTGAACAGATGATTTTCAGTCTACAAAGATTTTTGTTGTTGTTGGGACGTCCCTACTATGCTGTGCCCCTCCCCTCTTCATCTATCGCTTTCTCGCTATGAAAGAAGCGAGTGTTTGTGTTCTTGTAGGTACGGAAACGAATCAGTCTCCTCCGTTCCAAAAAATAGAGTCTCAAGACTCGATTCCTAGACAATTCTAATCTTGACACTAAGAAATGGAGGTCGACACCGGAAGTCGACGTGCAAACGAGTCGAGGAATCAATTATTTTGGACTCTCCACCACTACGTCATCGTCGTTAACAGATGGAAAATGGCAAGAGACCTCAGCGAAGTCTTGTATGGCAATACTTTGAGAAGATAAATGCAAAAGTGGAATTGACGCTCAGCAATGGTAGGACGGGTACAGCAATGGTAGGACGGGTACAGCAATGGTAGGACGGGTACAGCAATGGTCTTGTTGTCCATATGTTTATCGTGAGAGTTTTCCTTTGCTGTTTTCCCTAACCAATTTGTCTACATTTCCCAGCTCCTGAGGAAGCGGCACATAGGGAATGACATAGTGACCATCGTATTCCAGGAGCCTGGGGCTCAACCCTTCACCCCCAAGAACATACGGTCACACTTTCAACACGTGTTCCTAGTGGTGAGAGCACACCAGCCCTGCTCTGACAACACCTCCTATAGGTGAGTGGAACGTCTAATGCACGCACGCATGACACACGCGTGACACACTGAGACGCTGAGCAGAGACGCACGGAGACACTGACACACACACATATTTCTTATTTATATTTTTCTGTTTCTGTTCTACCTTCTGTTATTTTTACTGCTACATTGATATTGTTTACTTTATGGTTGTGGTTAGAGCTGGCAAGAAAGGCCTTTCACTGTACTTGTGTGAGTGATATTAAAACATGGAACTGAAACACACACACACACCCTGTTCTGACATCTGTTATAGGTGAGTACATGTACACACACGTGCGAACACACACACACAACCCGCTGCAGTACAGTGTTGCTCAAGGGCACATCAACAGATTCTTCACTCAAGCCGACAAGGCGAAAAATGTGTTGATGTGCCCTTGAGCACTGCACTTAACCCTAATTTCCTCCAGGGGTGCCGTACTGCTATGGCTGAACCTGTAAAACACATTTCACTGCACCTATCCGGTGTATGTCACAATAATACACATTGCATTATTTTTATGTACACAATAGGGTTGGGCGGTTTTCAGATATTCATATCGTCATACTGTCCTTCTCTCATCCCAGGATTTATTGTATTACCGGTTTAGTACACTAGGGGGTGTACTTTTTTATTTTTTTATATGCCATCGGTTACCAGAATGCTAACAAAATTAGCACAAGTAATAGCGAATTTTCATGGAAGCTGCTAGCTCAATATGATAACGAGCGCAAACGAAAATAAACAAATCGCAAAGACAGGCAATCCAGCTCATAAAGTTATACATATGGTAGGTAGGAGCTACCGAATGTCCTTTTTGGTGCATTTGGACATTTTACAAGCGAATGTGAACGAGAGACATTGTGCAAATGAACAAAGTTTTGATGCGTGCTTGTCTGAAGGAAGAACAGTACTGGCTCTGAAGCAGCATGTCTACATGCAGTGTCTATGTGGAGTCTGGAGTTGCTAGGGCAACGGGCCTTCCTGCTCTGCTCGGAGAAGATGGGGGGGCGGCAGAGGGGCCCGAGAACGGAGAGGAGAAGAAACCTTCAGGAAATGAAACGATGGCAGCAGTACAGTTAACCCATCCGAAGGGCTTTGACTTCTCGAACACGGCAGAAACACAACACAGGATGATGCCTCGTCACCTTTTTAATTCAGTAACTTCGCAAAATTCTTCATTTCACAGGGGAAAATAGTTAAATCGCATAAGAAATCTCTTGCTGCGTTTTGTGAACACAGATCTAAAACACATCTTATTGTAACTTCCTGCTCGGCATCAGACACATTTTGTGCTTCACTTGCGCTTCTCAACTCGGATGAGAATTCATGAACAGGCATCAGTCAGCGCTCTGACTGATGTGGAGCTACTTTTTTCAGCTACTTTTCTCTGTGTAGCCAGCCTACTTTTCTCCAATAGAATGTAAGATGAACTTTAAGCAAAGCGTTAGGAAATGTATCTGGCTACATACTTTCTATGATAAACATTAGAAATGTTATGGCCATGTGTAATTTTAGCAAAAATTGTAAGCTCATTTACTGCCAGCCAGATAGCGTTGCACTTCTATTGTCATCGGATGAAGATGAAGCTATTTTCTGTCGAATGTGTTGCACTAATGTCTATTCTGTGAAGGAAAACTATAGTTGCATGTCTCTGATCACTCTATTGAAGCAAAAAAAATATATATATATAAAACGTGACCCCTGTCAATACACAGCTGGACTCACCTGCTACCTCTTTCTCCTGTTGTGCTATTTACAAACAAACACGTGACTGGCGCGACAGTTCTAGCGAACTATGGTAAGCTTCATAAAATGTGACCGGTGAAATGAAGAACGCAATCTACTTTATCTCCTAACGTATTGCAGGTATTTACTTAAAAAGTAGATGCCTTCAGTCAGATAGTAACTTATACCCTGGTATACAGTGCATTCGAAACTATTCAGAACCCTTGACTTTTTCCACATTTTGTTACGTTACAGCCTTTTTCTAAAATTGATTAAATAGTTTTTGTTTGTTCATCAATCTACACACAGTACCCCACAATGATAAAGCAATACCCCATAATGACATCACAATACCCCACAATGATGAAGCAAAAACAGGTTTTTACACATTGCATTTTTTACAAAGTATTCAGGCCCTTTACTCAGTACTTTGTTGAAGCACCTTTGGCAGAGAATACCGCCTTGTCTTCCTGGGTATGACGCTACAAACTTGGCACACCTGTATTTGGGGAATTTCTCCCATTCTTCTCTGCAGATCCTCTCAAGCTCTGTCAGGTTGGTTGGGGAGCGTCGCTGCACAGCTATTTTCAGGTCTCTCCAGAGATGTTAGATCGGGTTCAAGTCCGAGCTCTGATTGGGCCACTCGAGGACATTCAGAGCCACTCCTGCGTTGTCTTGGCTGTGTGCTTAGGGTCGTTGTCCCGTTGGAAGGTAAACCTTCGCCCCCAGGCTGATGTCCTGAGTGCTCTGGAGCAGGTTTTCATCAAGGATCTCTTTGTACTTTGCTCAGTCCATCTTTCCCTTGATCCTGACTAGTCTCCCAGTCCCTGCCGCTGAAAAACATCCCCACAGCATGATGCT
Source organism: Brachymystax lenok tsinlingensis (assembly GCA_030435695.1). NCBI lineage: Eukaryota > Metazoa > Chordata > Actinopteri > Salmoniformes > Salmonidae > Brachymystax > Brachymystax lenok. The sequence continues at coordinate 33,445,786 of CM059796.1, forward strand.
GCCATCACCACCATGCTTTACCGTAGGGATGGTGCCAGGTTTCCTCCAGATGTGATGCTTGGCATTCAGGACAAAGAGTTCAATCCTGGTTTCATCAGACCAGAGAATCTTTTTTCTCATGGTCTGAGGGTCCTTTAGGTGCCTTTTGGCAAACTCCATGCGGGCTGTCGTGCATTTTATTGCCGGTTCAGGGACAAGGTGGACTCGCAATTCAATGGCTCAGACACAAGACGTATGTGGCAGGGTCTACAGGAAATCACGGACTACAAAAAGAAAACCAGCCACGTCACGGACACCGACGTCACGCATCCAGACAAACTAAACACTTTCTTTGTGCAGACCAGCTGGCTGGTGTGTTTACTGACATATACAATCGCTCCCTATCCCAGTCTGTTGTCCCCACTTGCTTCAAGATGGCTACCATTGTTCCTGTACCCAAGAAGGCAAAGATAACTGAACCTAATGACTACCGCCCCGTAGCTCTCACTTCTGTCATCATGAAGTGCTTTGAGAGACTAGTCAAGGATCATATAACCTCCACCTTACCGGCCACCCTAGACCCACTTCAGTTTGCCTACCGCCCCAATTGGTCCACAGACGATGCAATCGCCATAACACTGCACACTGCCCTATCCCATTTGGACAACTCAGCATTCAACACCACAGTACCCTCCAAGCTCATCATGAAGCTGGTGTCCCTGGGTCTCAACCCCTCCCTGTGCAATTGGGTCCTGGACTTTCTGACGGGCCGCCCCCAGGTGGTGAAGGTAGGAAACAAGATCTCCGCTTCGCTGACCCTAAACACTGGGGCCCCACAAGGGTGTGTGCTCAGCCCCCTCCTGTACTCCCTGTTCACCCACGACTGCGTGGCCATGCACACCTCCAACTCAATCAAGTTTGCAGACGACACAACAGTAGTAGGCTTGATTTACAACAACAACGAGACAGGGCATTCGGAGTGTGGTGTCAGGAAAACAACCTCTCACTCAACGTCAACAAAACAAAGGAGATGATCATGGACAAGAAACAGCAGAGGGAGCACCCCCCTATCCACATCGAAGGGACAGCAGTGGAGATGGTGGAAAGTTTTAAGTTCCTGGGCGTACACATCAGACAAACTGAAATGGTCCACCCACACAGACAGTGTGGTGAAATTTTTGGACTTGTCACCTAAAACCCTCACAAACTTTTACAGATGCACAATCGAGAGCGTCCTGTCGGGCTGTATCACAGCCTGGTATGGCAACTGCACCGCCCTCAACCGCAAGGCTCTCCAGAGTGTGGTGCAGTCTGCACAACGCATCACCGGTGGCAACTACCTGCCCTCCATGACACCTACAGCACCCGATGTCACAGGAAGGCCAAAAAGATCAAGGTCAACAACCACCTGAGCCACTACCTGTTCACACCGCTATCATCCAGAAGGCGAGGTCAGTACATGTGCACCAAAGCTGGGACAGAGAGACTGAAAAACGGCTTCCATCTCAAGGCCATCAGACTGCTAAACAGCAATCACTAACTCTGAGAGGATGCTTTCCACATTGAGACCCAATCACTGGCCACTTTAATAAATGGATCCCTAGTTACTTTAAACAATGCCTCTTAAAATAATGCCACTTTAATAATGTTTACATATCTTACATTACTCATATTACATGTATATACTGTATTTTATACCATCTACTGCACCTTGCCTTTGCTCATCCATATACTTATGTACATATTCTCATTCACCCCTTTTAGATTTGTGTGTATTAGGTAGTTGTTGGGGAATTGTTAGATTACTTGTTAGATATCACTGCACTGTCGGAACTAGAAGCACAAGCATTTCGCATCTGCTAACCATGTGTATGTGACCAATAGAATTTGATTTGATTTGAGGAGTGGCTTCCGTCTGAGCACTCTACCATAAAGGGCTGATTAGTGGAGTGCTGCAGAGATGGCGGTCCTTCTGGAAGGTCTCACATCTCCACAGAGGAACTCTGGAGCTCTGTCAGAGTCACCATCCGGTTCTTGGTCACCTCACTGTCCAAGGCCCTTCTCCCCTGATTGCTCAGTTTGGCCAGGCGGCCAGCTCTAGGAAGAGTCTTGGTGGTTCCAAATATCTTCCATTTAAGAATGATTGAGGCCACTATGTTCTTGGGGACCTTCAATGCTGCAGGCATTTTTTGGTACCCTTCCCCAGTTATGTGCCTCGACACAATCCTGTCTCGGAGCTCTATGGACAATTTCTTCGACCTCATGGCTTGGTTTTTGCTCTGACATGCGCTGTCAACTGTGGGACCATAGTGCCTTCGGAAAGTATTCAGACCCCTTGAATTTTTCCACATTTGACAGCGCATGTCAGAGCAAAAACCAAGCCATGAGGTCGAAGGAATTGTCCGTAGAGCTCCGAGACAGGATTGTGTCGAGGCACATCATTCTTAAATGGAAGATGTGTCCACATTATCCATTTTATAATAAGGTTGTATCGTAACACAATGTGGAAAAAGTCAAGGGGTCTGAGAACCTTCCCGAATGCACTGTATACAGATTTACCGCCCAAGCCTGGTACACAACACCTGTCTCTGTGATACAGTTGAAGTCGCACGTTTACATAGACTTAGTTTGGAGTCATTAAAACTCGTTTTTCAACCACTCCACACGTTTCTTGTTAACAAACTATAGTTTTGGCAAGTCGGTTAGGACATCTACTTTGTGCATGACACAAGTAATTTTTCCAACAATTGTTTACAGACAGATTATTTCAATTATAATTCACTGTATCACAATTCCAGTGGGTCAGAAGTTTACATACACTAAGTTGCCTTTAAACAGCTTGGAAAATTCCAGAAAATGATGTCATGGCTTTAGAAGCTTCCGATGGGCTAATTGACATAATTTGAGTCAATTGGAGGTGTACCTGTGGATGTATTTCAAGGCTTACCTTCAAACTCAGTGCCTCATTGCTTGACATCATAGGAAAATCAAAAGAAATCAGCCAAGACCTCAGAAAAAAAATTGTAGACCTCCACAAGTCTGGTAAATCCATGAGAGCAATTTCCAAATGCCTGAAGGTACCACGTTCATCTGTACAAACAATAGTACACAAGTATAAACACCATGGGACCACGCATCCGTCATACCGCTCAGGAAGGAGACGCGTTCTGTCTCCTAGAGATGAACGTACATTGGTTTCGAAAAGTGCAAATCAATTCCAGAACAACAGCAAAGGACCTTGTGAAGATGCTGGAGGAAACCGGTACAAAAGTATCTATAGCCACAGTGAAACGAGTCCTATATCGACATAACCTGAAAGGCCGCTCAGCAAGGAAGAAGCCACTGCTCTAAAATCGCCATTAAAAAGCCAGACTACGGTTTGCAACTGCACATGGGGACAAAGATCGTACGTTTTGGAGAAATGTCCTCTGGTCTGATGAAACAAAAATAGAACTGTTTGGTCATAATGACCATCGTTATGTTTGGAGGAAAAAGGGGGAGGCTTGCAAGCCGAAGAACACCATCCCAACCGAGAAGCACGGGGGTGGCAGCATCATGTTTTGGGGGTGCTTTGCTGCAGGAGGGACTGGTGCATTTCACAAAATAATGATATCATGAGGAATGACAATTATGTGGATATATTGAAGCAACATCTCAAGATATCAGTCAGGAAGTTCAAGCTTGGACGCAAATGGGTCTTCCAAATGGACAATGACCCCAAGCCTACTTCCAAAGTTGTGGCAAAATGGCTTAAGGACAACAAAGTCAAGGTATTGGAGTGGCCATCACAAAGCCCTGACCTCAATCCTATAGATAATGAAAAAAAGACCTGAAAAAGCGTGTGCGAGCAAGGAGGCCTACAAACCTGACTGTTACACCACCTCTGTCAGGAGGAATGGGCCAAAATTCCACCCAACTTATTGTGGGAAGCTTGTGGAAGGCTACCGAAATGTTTGACCCAAGTTAAACAATTTAAAGACAATGCTACCAAATACTAATTGAGTGTATGTAAACTTCTGACCCACTGGGAATGTGATGAAAGAAATAAAAGCTGAAATAAATCATTCTCTCTACTATTATTCTGACATTTCCCATTCTTAAAATAAAGTGGTGATCCTAATTCATCTAAGACAGGGAATCTTTACTGGGATTAAATGTCAGGAATTGTGAAAAACTGAGTTTGGCTAAGGTGTATGTAAACTTCCGACATCAACTGTAGATTCCCCCTAGAACTGTAGATTCCCCTAGAACTGTAGATTCCCCTAGAACTGTAGATTCCCCCTAGAACTGTAGATTCCCCCTAGAACTGTAGATTCCCCCTAGAACTGTAGATTCCCCCTAGAACTGTAGATTCCCCCTAGAACTGTAGATTCCCCCTAGAACTGTAGATTCCCCCTAGAACTGTAGATTCCCCCTAGAACTGTAGATTCCCCCTAGAACTGTAGATTCCCCCTAGAACTGTAGATTCCCCCTAGAACTGTAGATTCCCCCCTAGTGCAGCTGATGTATGTAATCTGCGTAGTGATGCATGACCCTCTACTCCTCTTCCCACAACTCCATCTCCCATTCCAGCACCTAGAACAAATGGCATTCAGGACAATTTAACCTGGTAAACTGCAGGTTCTTCAGTTTCTTTGAACGAGAGAGACGCGCACACACACACACACACACACACACAGTGCAGTTGGTGAGAGACGTTAATGAAAGGACAAATCTATTCTTCTCCTCCTGGAGGGAGACTTGATGAGCATTTTTCACTTTCTCTGTTTTCGTTTCTCTCTCTCTCTCTCTCTCTCTCTCTCTCTCTCTCTCTCTCTCTCTCCTCTTTCAATTCAATTTCAATTCAATGGCTTCATTGGCATGGGAAACACATTGCCTATGCTCTCCCTCTTCACTCTCTCCCTCTCTCTCTCTCCTTCTCCCTCACTCATCTTTCTCCCCCTCTTCTCTCTATCTTGTTAAGAGCTGTGTTAATATGGTTTATTGTGTGAGTTCCTGGTTCTCTGTGGGGTTCCTGCCTGCTGTACACAGAACTGTGGTGTGGCATAGGGAAGATACAATGTCTTGACACGCACACCGCAAGCACACGCATAAAAAACACACACACACACACACACACACACTGCTCTCCAACCAGATGTAAGACTGTACCAGCTTGGTCCTTTGTTTGGAGGGGGGCCTGGCACAGGCTTAGTCTGCCTCGACCTCCCTCTCTACCCGCCCCCCCATCTCCCTCTCTACCCCCTCAATACCTCCCACTTTACCCCCTCTACTTCCCTCTCTACCTCCCTCTTTACCCCCTCTCTACCCTCTCTCTCTACCCCCTCTCTACCCTCTCTCTCTACCCCTCTCTCTCCTCCCTCTCTACCCCCTCTACTCTCTACCTCCCTCTCTATCCTCTCTACCCTCCCTTTCTACCCTCTCTACCTCCATTTCTACCCCCCTCTACCTCCATTTCTACCCCCCTCTATCCCCTCACCCCGGCACACAATGGGCACCCCCTGCCCCTCCTCTCTCTCCCACCAAAACCACTCGTGATGAAATTCCTACCCCTCCATTTTGTTTTGTTTGGGCTCTGTGCTCTGCTCTCTCTTTCTCTTTCTCTCTTTCTCTATCTCTCTCTCTCTCTTTCTCTCTCTCTCTGTCTATCTCTCTTTCTCTGTGGTCCTCTCATCCCTCTTCATTTGCCAGCTGGATCTAACATAGATATTCATACACTTGTGGAGGAAAATGGAGGTTTGTTGATAGGCTTTTCTTTATGATTGCCAGCTAATCGTGTTTAAATCAAGTATTAAAGTATCTGTGAGTTGTTTTGAAGCCTGGAACATGGGAGGCCTGACGCCCTGGCTCAACAGGTCGGAGTAACAGTACTGTTGGTGAGTGTTGCTGCTTCTGGTTAGGCTGTCTGTGTGGCTGGCTGGCTGGCTGTGTGTGTGTGTGGCTGTGTGTGTGTGTGTGGCTGTGTGTGTGTGTGTGGCTGTGTGTGTGTGGCTGTGTGGCTGTCTGTCTGTCTGTGTGTGTGGCTGGGTGTGTGTGTGTGGCTGGGTGGGTGGGTGGGTGTGTGTGTGTGGGTGTGTGTGGCTGGCTGGGTGTGGGTGTGTGTGTGGCTGGCTGGCTGGCTGGGTGTGTGTGGGTGTGTGTGGCTGGCTGGCTGGGTGTGTGTGGCTGGCTGTGGCTGGCTGGGTGTGTGTGGCTGGCTGTGGCTGGCTGGGTGTGTGTGGCTGGCTGGGTGTGTGTGGCTGGCTGGGTGTGTGTGGCTGGCTGTGTGTGTGGCTGGTTGGGTGTGTGTGGCTGGCTGGGTGTGTGGCTGGCTGGCTGTGTGTGTGGCTGGCTGTGTGTGTGGCTGGCTGTGTGTGTGGCTGGCTGTGTGTGTGGCTGGCTGTGTGTGTGTGTGGCTGGCTGTGTGTGTGTGGCTGGCTGTGTGTGTGTGGCTGGCTGTGTGTGTGTGGCTGGCTGTGTGTGTGTGGCTGGCTGTGTGTGTGTGTGGCTGGCTGGCTGTGTGTGTGTGTGGCTGGCTGGCTGTGTGTGTGTGGGTGTCTGTGGCTGGCTGGCTGGGTGTGTGTGGGTGTCTGGCTGGCTGGCTGGGTGTCTGTGGCTGGCTGGGTGTCTGTGGCTGGCTGGGTGTCTGTGGCTGGCTGGGTGTCTGTGGCTGGCTGGGTGTGTGTGGCTGGCTGTGTGTGTGGCTGGCTGTGTGTGTGGCTGGCTGGCTGGCTGGCTGGATGTGTGTGTGTGTGTGGCTGGCTGTGTGTGTGTGTGGCTGGGTGTGTGTGTGGCTGGCTGTGTGTGTGTGTGGCTGGCTGTGTGTGTGTGTGGCTGGCTGTGTGTGTGTGTGGCTGGCTGTGTGTGTGTGTGGCTGGCTGTGTGTGTGTGGCTGGCTGGCTGTGTGTGGCTGGCTGTGTGTGTGGCTGGCTGGGTGTGTGTGGCTGGCTGGGTGTGTGTGTGTGTGTGTGTGTGGCTGGCTGGCTGGGTGTGTGGCTGGCTGGCTGGCTGGCTGGCTGGGTGTGTGGCTGGCTGGCTGGCTGGCTGGCTGGGTGTGTGTGTGTCTGGCTGGGTGTGTGTGGCTGGGTGTGTGTGTGTCTGGCTGGGTGTGTGTGGCTGGCAGGCTGTGTGTGTGGCTGGCTGGCTGTGTGTGTGGCTGGCTGGCTGTGTGTGTGGCTGGCTGGCTGTGTGTGTGGCTGGCTGGCTGTGTGTGGCTGGCTGTGTGTGTGTGGCTGGCTGTGTGTGTGTGGCTGGCTGTGTGTGTGTGGCTGGCTGGCTGGCTGTGTGTGTGGCTGGCTGGCTGTGTGTGTGTGTGTGTGTGGCTGGCTGGCTGTGTGTGTGTGGCTGGCTGTGTGTGTGTGTGGGGGGGGCTGTGTGTGTGTGGTTAGAATGAGCTCTCCTGTTGTTTTATAGACAGTGGTTAGTTACAGTAGTAACTCTCTAAAAGCCCTGTACTGTTTCCCACTCAGTTCACACCCTGGAAAACCTGTTTCATTAAACTCTAATTCCGGGTTCAAACAGCCGTCGATACTTAACAGCTCGTGGAGGTCTCCACGGGTACGTTGCTATAGTTTAGGGGTGTGTTCTCCTAATCCGTTATGGGAGTGTCCAGCCTTAGCACCTGTTGGCTTCTATGTACTATAGTTCAAACACTGGTTCAGGGATTCATTACAGTACCTAAGACTCTGAGGAAGTGCTATGTTGTATGACTCTGTTTTGATTGGCTTGATGTTTTTAGATAGGACATCAGTATCAGAGCTGAAAGGAAAACCGGGTCTATTCTGTAAGGCATGTTAGACCATGTTCAGATAAAATATGTATCAAACAGACACAGAGGCTTTTTATCCAATATATGAGGCAGAATATCTGGTTCAGGTTGTGATGTGGACTGCTTTCTGGCTCTCCTGCTATCTCTCTCACACACACCTCTCTCTCTCTCTCTCACGCTCTCTCACACACACCTTCTCTCTCTCTCTCGCTCTCTCTCTCTCTCTCTCTCTCTCTCTCTCACACACACCCCTCTCTCTCTCTCTCTCACACACACCTCTCTCGCTCTCTCTCTCTCACGTTCTCTCACACACACCTCTCTCGCTCTCTCTCTCACGTTCTCTCTCACTCACCTCTCTCTCGCTCTCTCTCACACACCTCTCTCTCGCACATCTCTCGCTCTCTCACACATCTCTCTCTCTCTCGCTCTTTCTCACACACATCCTCTCTCACTCACTCATCCACTCACTCACTCACATCTTCTTTCTCTCACTCTCTCACTCACATATCCTCTCTCTGTAACACTGATTGTGTGGGCAGCAGCAGCGGAAGCCGAGAGATCCCATCAGCCCACACACTGGTTATTTATACCACTGCAATCATAGAGAGACCACAGAACTATATGTTCTATCACTCTGTGTCTCTTTCATCCTCTCATCCAAGAAGGTCAGGAGGGAACAATATATTCTGGCATCTCTCTCCTCCCTCTCTCTTTCTTTCTCTCTCTCTCTGACTCACTGGCCTGGTTTGCAGAATGAACAGTGTTGTGTTTCCCACAGCATGTACGTGATATTTTCACAGAGATGTAGGTATGTTGTGTTATCCATAGGTTAACCTATTTTCAAAATGCAAGTGCTAAGTAGGTCATTATTTTTTTTTTATACTCATTGACGTCATCGGGAGGTTTGGTGGTGGTTGAGACTTTATAGTCTAGATAGGACGTGTTGTTTTTCAACGTCAAAACATATAGGCTCAATGGTTGCTAACATGGGAAGAGGTCTGTCTGTTATAGGGCGTCGCTCTGCTTTCTCGACGTCTCAGTCGACCAGACAGGTCCGCCAGGCCCTAGTTTTGTCACACCTGGACTACTGCCCAGCTGTGTGGTCATGTGCGGCAAAGAAGGACATGGATACATTGCAGTTGGTCCAGAACAGAGCAGCACGTATTGCACTTAGATGAACACGGAGGGAACGGGTCAGCAACATGCATGTCAGTCTCTCCTGGCTCAACGTTGGGGAGAGAATGACTGCTTCACTATTGGTCTTTGTGCAAGGTGTTTATGTGTCGAAGATACCCAACTGTCTGTTCAAACAGTTGGTACACAGTTCAGACACTCATCAGCACAACACAAGACATGCAACCAGAGATCTCTTCACAGCCCCCAGGTCCAGAACAGAGGCTGGGAAATGCACAGTATTAAATAGAGCCACGACTACATGGAACTCTCTGCCACCCCAGGTAACTCAAGCTAGCAATAAAAACAGATAAAATAACCCCTTACTGGCACAAAGGGGACTGTGAAAATGGACAGGCGAGGGATGGGGGGAGAGGGGGAGGGATGGTAGACTAAACCGTTCAGAGAGGGGAGGGATGGGGAGAGTTGGTAGACTAAACCGTTCAGAGGGGAGGGATGGGGGAGAGGGGAGGGATGGTAGACTAAACCGTTCAGAGAGGGGAGGGATGTGGGGAGAGAGGGGAGGGATGGGGGAGAGGGCGAGAGTTGGTAGACTAAACCGTTCAGAGAGGGGAGGGATGGGGGGAGAGGGCGAGAGTTGGTAGACTAAACCGTTCAGAGAGGGGAGGGATGGGGGGAGAGGGGAGGGAGGATGGGGGAGAGGCGAGAGTTGGTAGACTAAACCGTTCAGAGAGGGGAGGGATGGGGGAGAGGGGAGGGATGGGGGAGAAGGCGAGAGTTGGTAGACTAAACCGTTCAGAGAGGGGGAGGGATGGGGGAGAGGGCGAGAGTTGGTAGACTAAACCGTTCAGAGAGGGGGAGGGATGGGGGGAGAGGGGGAGAGTTGGTAGACTAAACCGTTCAGAGAGGGGGAGGGATGGGGGGAGAGTTGGTAGACTAAACCGTTCAGAGAGGGGGAGTTTTGGTAGACCATTGTTTTTGATGTTTACGTGAGAAGACTGATTTTGGGGATGTCTCCTGGTCTGACAAACTCTCCTTTTAGCTCGGCCACCTTCCACTGCAGATGCGGAATGCTGAAATGGGCGGATGCAGTGGATTGAGACGCAGTCCATGCATCTCTAGCTTAGACGGACAGATTTCATGTTTAAAAAAAAAAAAAATGTTAATTAGATTTTCCGCTGGGCTGCAGCAATAGTTGTTGAAGGGTTATTTAATGGACAATGGCTGTTGACTATGCTTGAAGCAAGGGAAACCATAGCCATGGAGCTCAACGTAAAACAGACACAATTACACGTGTTACGTCCAAGGGAAACTCTATAGTATTATAAACGACATGCAACACGTTAGGCTAGGCTAGTCGTGTACATCCAGGTTTTTATTTCTCTCTCTCTACTTCCTCTTTCCTTCTAACTGTTCCCATCAGCTAATTGTCCTTGTAAGTGTCAACACGTCCTAAGAGACGGACACAAACACACACGAGAAAAGGAGGCACTCGAGAGGGTTGACTGATTGGTTCGCTAAACCAGGTCAGTGATTTGGGCTAATTTAGTTATCCGAGTAACTCAAAGGTTGTGGCCGTAAAACAGGACAGGACTCATTCAGTCTCTAGTCCTGATAACACTACAGCTCTGGAGAATAGTTGTTCTGTTTCAGCCATACTCTGATGATCTCTGATGATGTGCGAGAGAGGGAGGGGGATAGAGGGAGGCATGGGCGAGAGGGGGAGGGAAGGGGAGAGGGGAGGGATGGGGTGAGTGGGAGAGGGAGGGAGGAGCGAGAGGGGGATAGAGGGAGGGATGGGCGAGAGGGGAGGGAAGGGGGGAGAGGGGGGGAGGGATGGGGTGAGTGGGAGAGGGAGGGAGGAGCGAGAGGGGGATAGAGGGAGGGATGGGAGAGGGGGAGGGAAGGGGGAGAGGGGGAGGGATGGGGTGAGTGGGAGAGGGAGGGAGGAGCGAGAGGGGATAGAGGGAGGGATGGGCGAGGGGAGGGATGGGTGAGAGGGAGGGATGGGGAGAAGGAGGGATTGTGAGAGGGGGACTGATGGGGGTGAGAGGGGAGAGGGAGCGAGGAAGGGAGGGATGAGGAGAGCGGAAGGGAGGGATGGGGAGAGCGGAAGGGAGGGATGGGGAGAGCGGAAGGGAGGGATGGGGAGAGCGGAAGGGAGGGATGGGGAGAGCGGAAGGGAGGGATGAGGGGGAGAGAAGGAAGGAGGGAGGGATTGGGGAGGGATGGGGAGAGAGGAAGGGAGGGATGAGGGGGAGAGGAAGGGGGGAGAGAGGGGGAGGGATGGGGAGAGGGATTGGGGAGGGATGGGGAGACCTTGTTGTTTGACATTTTATTTTATTTATTTAATAATATATCCTAGCAGTGTGTCAGTATTTACCCATCTTTCATTCCGTAATAGTCTCTTTCTCTTCTCCTCCTTAGCGTGGCGGTCACTCGTTCTCGTGACGTCCCGTCCTTCGGCCCTCCCATCCCAGAGGACGTGTCCTTCCCCAAGTCCTCCGTGTTCCGGGACTTCCTATTGGCCAAGATCATCAACGCAGAGAACGCCGCCCACAAATCGCACAAGTTTCGCGCCATGGCGACGCGGACACGCCAGGAGTACCTCAGAGACCTGGCAGAGCGCCACACCACGTCGACCCCCATCGACCCGTCCGGGAAATTCCCCTTCATCTCATTGGCTCACAAGAGGAAGGAGAAGAGCCGGCCGTACGCGTGGGCGGAGCTTCGGAGCCTCGGCGCCATCACGTGGGCGGTCCACGCCGAGGATCATGGGGCGGGAGGAGAGCTCGAAGCACTATTGGCTATCTCCAACGACTTTCTCATCCTATTGGATCAGGAGGCCAAGGCGGTGGTGTTTAACTGTGCTACTAAGGACGTGATTGGCTGGACGCTGGGGAGTCCTGCCTCCATGAGGATCTTCTATGAGAGAGGGGAGAGTGTGTCGCTGAGGTCTGTTAGTAACAACACAGAGGACTTCAGAGAGGTGGTGAAACGACTGGAGGTGATGAGAGGACACACACACACACACACACACACACACACACACACACACACACACACACACACTACATTCCAGTGTCTTCTATTGTTTCAGTCAGAAGTTGTTGTGGTCCAGTCTGCATTCTGATGATGGAATCTTGTGACTTTACATATCTAGTGAAGGTTCATTATAATCTCTGGCAGACTAGGGTTGCATCCCAAATTGTAGCCCTATTCCCTATATAGTGCACTACTATAGACCAGAGCCCTATTCCCCATATAGTGCACTACTATAGACCAGAGCCCTATTCCCTATATAGTGCACTACTTTAGACCAGAGCTCTATGTGCCCTGGTGAAAAGTAGTGCCCTATATATGGAATAGTGTGCCATTTGGGATACCGGCTTGGTTATAATTGCTTGGGTGATGGTTCTAAACTGTTACCTTGGCAACAAGCGAGGTAAAACATTTCCTTATGTAATCACCATCATCAGCTGCTTCTAAAAGACTTCTTCCGTTTCCTCCAACCCACTCAATGGTGGTGTGCACGCACGCACATACACACACGTCCACATGCACGTGTACACACACACACACACACACACTACAAGCAGTGTCTGTTGTGTGTGTTAGTAGATGCGTTCAAGAAGAGGGAGATGCAGTTGATCACCAATGATTCCCCAGCGCTTTCAGACACAGTGTTCAGTAGTGTATCTGCTTCTTTCTGTTTGATGTGTTGATCTTCAGTCAGTGCTGCCAACTCTGTGTGAGGGAGCAGGTGGAAGGAGACAGGACTGCACACACACACACACACACACACACACACACACACACTGCAGAAAGCATTAAGAACCCCTATTTACTCCCTATCGGTCTCGAAACAGTCCCTATCAGTCTCAAAACAGTCCCTATCGCTATCAGTCTCGAAACAGTCCCTATCAGTCTCAAAACAGTCCCTATCGCTATCAGTCTCGAAACAGTCCCTATCGGTCTCAAAACAGTCCCTATCGCTATCAGTCTCGAAACAGTCCCTATCGGTCTCAAAACAGTCCCTATCGCTATCAGTCTCGAAACAGTCCCTATCGGTCTCAAAACAGTCCATATCGCTATCAGTCTCGAAACAATCCCTATCGGTCTCAAAACAGTCCCTATCGCTATCAGTCTCGAAACAGTCCCTATCGGTCTCAAAACAGTCCCTATCGCTATCAGTCTCGAAACAGTCCCTATCGGTCTCGAAACGGTCCCTATCCCCCTCAGCCCAAAGCGTATTTTCAAAGCAGCCAGGTCTGTCTACTGAATAACTTATTCATCAGACAGTGTGTGAAGTTTGGAGAGAGAGAGAGAGAGACCTCCGGTTCCCACAAGGATAGTAATACAAGGGAAATTCTCCATCGTGAGGCCAAAGGCTATTTTAAATGTAGGCTGAGGGCTACAGGTTATGGTTAGGGAAAATAGGATTTTCAAAGGAAATACATTTTAGGTCACCACGACAACGTGTGTGTGGCCAGTCGTCCGTCACGGGGCCCTTAGCTAGCTGTATTTGTAGTGCCAGGGCATCTCAGTTCATCTTTAGTTTAAGAGCCCTCATTCCTGTCCCCGACTAAAGAAAGCCACACACACTCAGCCATTTCTACTGCACCCCCAGTTATGTCACAGTGACGTGTCTGAAAACATCAGAGGACCTTTTTATGCATGCCGATACTAACGGACAAGTCTTGAATCACCAAATCAAATTCTATTAGTCACACGCGTCGAATCCAAACAGGTGTAGACTTGACCCTGAAATGATTTACAAGCCCTTAACCAACAATGCAGAGTTAAAAAGTAAGAAAAACAATGCTAGAAATAGTAACACACAAAAAATAACAATATCGAGGCTAAATACGAGGAGTGCCAATACAGAGTCAATGTGCCGAAGTACAAGTATTTGAGGTAATATGTACATGTAGGTAGGGGTAAAAGTCACTAGACAATGAGGATAGATAATAAACAGAGTAGAAGCCGCTTATGTGAAAGTGTGTCTTTGTGTGGCGTCATTGTGTGTGTTGGCGTGTCAGTGTAGTATGTGTGAGTGTGTGGGTAGAGTCCAGTGAGTGTGTGGATAGAGTCCAGTGAGTGTGCATAGAGCCAGTGAGTGTGTGGGTAGAGGCCAGTGAGTGTGTGGGTAGAGTCCAGTGAGTGTGTGGGTAGAGTCCAGTGAGTGTGTGGGTAGAGTCCAGTGAGTGTGTGGGTAGAGGCCAGTGAGTGTGTGGGTAGAGGCCAGTGAGTGTGTGGGTAGAGGCCAGTGAGTGTGCATAGAGCCAGTGAGTGTGTGGGTAGAGGCCAGTGAGTGTGTGGGTAGAGGCCAGTGAGTGTGCATAGAGCCAGTGAGTGTGTGGGTAGAGGCCAGTGAGTGTGTGGGTAGAGGCCAGTGAGTGTGTGGGTAGAGGCCAGTGAGTGTGTGGGTAGAGGCCAGTGAGTGTGTGGGTAGAGGCCAGTGAGTGTGGGGGTAGAGGCCAGTGAGTGTGGGGGTAGAGGCCAGTGAGTGTGGGGGTCGAGGCCAGTGAGTGTGGGGGTAGAGGCCAGTGAGTGTGGGGGTAGAGGCCAGTGAGTGTGCATAGAGCCAGTGAGTGTGTGGGTAGAGGCCAGTGAGTGTGTGGGTAGAGTTCAGTGAGTGTGGGGGTAGAGGCCAGTGAGTGTGGGGGTAGAGGCCAGTGAGTGTGGGGGTAGAGGCCAGTGAGTGTGGGGGTAGAGGCCAGTGAGTGTGGGGGTAGAGGCCAGTGAGTGTGCATAGAGCCAGTGAGTGTGTGGGTAGAGGCCAGTGAGTGTGTGGGTAGAGGCCAGTGAGTGTGTGGGTAGAGTTCAGTGAGTGTGGGGGTAGAGGCCAGTGAGTGTGGGGGTAGAGGCCAGTGAGTGTGGGGGTAGAGGCCAGTGAGTGTGGGGGTAGAGGCCAGTGAGTGTGGGGGTAGAGGCCAGTGAGTGTGGGGGTAGAGGCCAGTGAGTGTGCATAGAGCCAGTGAGTGTGTGGGTAGAGGCCAGTGAGTGTGTGGGTAGAGGCCAGTGAGTGTGGGGGTAGAGTTCAGTGAGTGTGCATAGACCCAGTGTAGAAAAAAAGGGTGTAGTCATCTGATTAACTGTTCAGCAGTTCAGGAGCCTTTTGGTCCAAGACTTGGCGCTCTGGTACCGCTTGCCGTGCGATACCGGAGAACACTCTATGACTAGGGTGGCTGGAGTCTGACAATTATTATCTGACATCGCCTGGTCTAGACGTCCTGGATGGCAGGGAGCTCTGCCCCAGAGATGTACTGGGCCGTACACACTAACCTCTGCAGCGCCTTGCGGTCGGATGCCAAGCAGATGCCATACCAGGCGGTGATGCAGGCAGTCAAGATGCTCTCAATGGTGCAGCTGTAGAACCTTTTGAGGATCTGAGGGCCCAGTCAAATCTATTAAGCCTTCTGAGGGGGAAGAGACGTTGTCGTGGCCTCTTTACGACTGCGTTGGTGTTTGGATAGGTCTTTGATAGGTCCTTAATTATGTGGACACAGAGGAACTTGAAGCACTCGACCCACTCCACTGCAGCCCTGTCCATGTGATTGGGGGCGTGCTCGGCCTTCCGTTTCCTGTAGTCCACGATCAGCTCCTTTGTCTGAGGGACAGGTTGTTGTCCTGGCACCACACTGCCAGGTCTCTGACCTCCTCCTCGTAGGCTCTCATCATCGTTGGTGATCTGGCATACCACCGTCGTGTCGTCGGCAAACTAAATGACGGTGTTGGATTCATGGGCGACCACGCAGTCATGGGTGAACAGGGAGTACAGGAGGGGACTATGCACGCACCCCATCATAGACGTCTGTGTGTCAGGGGAGAAGCTCCAGGTGGTGTCTGATTTCAAGTACCTTGGCATCATACTTGATTCCAACCTCTCTTCTAAAAAGCAGGTGAAAAAGGTCATTCAAATAACCAAATTCAACCTCGCTAATTTCCGATTTATATGAAATTGTTTGTCTACAGGGGTAGCAAAACTGTACTTCGAATCTGTAACACTCCCCCACTTAACATACTGCTTGACTAGTTGGGCCCAAGCTTGCTGTACAACATTAAAACCCATTCAGTCTGTCTACAAACAGGCTCTCAAAGTGCTTGATAGGAAGCCCAATAGCCATCATCACTGTTACATCCTCAGGAAGCATGAGCTCCTGAGGATGCCGACGCATGTCTTGTATTCAAGATCCTAAATGGCCTGGCTCCCATTCCGCTCAGTACTTTAGTTAAACAGAAAACCCAAACCCATGGCAGCAGATCCACAAGGTCTGCCATGAGAGGTGACTGTATAGTTCCCTTAAGGAAAAGCACCTTTTTAGTCAATCTGCTTTCTCTGTGAGAGCTTCCCATGTCTGGAATGCACTGCCGTCAGACACGCATAACTGCACCACCTATCACACTTTCACAAACAATATGAAGACCTGGCTAAAGGCCAATCAGATTTGTGAACATAATCCCTAGCTGTGTATTGCCGCTTTCCATGTCTGGTGTCTGTCGCTTGTGAGGTGTGGAAACACTGTTGCTTTTATGGATTTTGTCTTGTTGCTTTTTGCGCTATGTTGCTCTGTCTGCATGCTATGTCTTGCTTGTCCTATGTTGCTCTGCGTGTGCTCATTGATTGTCCGTATTGTAATTGTTTTTAATAACCTGCCCAGGGACTGCGGTTGAAAATTAGCCGGCTGGCTAAAACCGAAAGGTTGATTTAATGTGCCTGTAAAAATAAACATGAACTCAAACTCAAACTAAACCCATCTGAAGTAGAGAGTGAAATAAAAAATACATTGACTCATGCAGTACTGCCTCTCAGGTTTAAATAGTTTAACATTTCCAACATGAACATAAATGTGGTGTAAATGTTGACGTGTGCAGTACTCAAGCTGTAGGCTACGGACGTATGCTTGTGCTGAGCAAACCATCCTGCTGGGGTCTCTGTCCTCATCCTCCAGCCTTAATCCCTGTTCATGTAGAGTACACGCTCATCCAGAGAGATTTAGGCCTGCATTTAACTCAAATAGCTAAGATAACACGTATCACAGTCACATTTTGCAGTACTGAAATTTACTTTTAAATACTTCCTAAACAAACACTATAGCATACATATTTCTGTGAGCAGGGGATGGGAGTGATTTTATCAGGAAGGGACAGAAAAGTTTGGGGTTGTAGAATTTTTTGCGGGATCAGGACAGTACAGGGAAGAAATGGACAGGACGGGAGAGGAATTAATTTTCATTCCTGTGTCAACCTCTAATGTAATGTTTTGTTCACGCCGTGCACATCGTCCCACAAAATGTTTACTTGCAGGTTCCTTCTCGACAATGTAACAACAATAACAACTAAGAGAAATAAGAACTAATAGCTCTCCCCCTCCCTCGATCCCCTCCCCTCCCTCGATCCCCCTCCCCTCCCTCGATCCCCTCCCTCCCTCCCCTCCCTCGATCCCCCTCCCGCGATCCCCCTCCCTCCCTCCCCACCAGTACCTGACTAAGGGTTGTGAGACGTCTGAGATGACACTACGTCGTAACGGGCTGGGCCAGCTGGGTTTCCATGTCAACTATGAGGGCATCGTGGCAGAGGTGGAGTCGTACGGGTACGCCTGGCAGGCAGGGCTGAGGCAGGGCAGCCGATTGGTCGAAATCTGCAAGGTACGTCATTTCATTTAAACTTGTAGATTTCATTGTGTGGATAATTCTTGTGTTTTATTTTAATTACTCTGAAATTGTATCAAATTATTTGCTGCTATTGATACCATACAGTATATTGGTATGCCATGAAATGTCACCTTATTAAACAAAACTATTCTGTCAAGGTTGCCGTTGCGACCCTGACCCACGAACAGATGATTGACCTGCTGAGGACGTCGGTCACCGTCAGGGTAGTCATCATCCCACCACACGAAGACGCTACCCCACGCAGGTGTGTGTGTGTGTGTGTGTGTGTGTGTGTGTGTGTGTGTGTCTAAGGGGTTGGCATGTGTAATGTCATCATCATGTCTGCCATGTTTGTGTGTAAACTTACCTGTGCTTCTAACCCCCTCTCTCTGTCCCTCTCTTCCTCTCCCTGCCTTGCTTCCTCCCTCTCTTCCTCTCCCTCCCTCTCTTCCTCTCCCCTCTCTTCCTCTCCCTCTCTCACCCTCTCTTCTTCTGCCTCTCCATCCCTCTCTTCCTCTCCCTGCCTCTCTCCCTCCCTCTCTTCCTCTCCCCTCTCTTCCTCTCCCTCCCTCTCTTCCTCTCCATCCCCCTCTTGCTCTCCCTCCCTCTCTTCCTCTCCCCTCTCTTCCTCTCCATCCCCCTCTTCCTCTCCATCCCCCTCTTCCTCTCCATCCCCCTCTTCCTCTCCATCCCCCTCTTCCTCTCCCTCCTTCTCTTCCTCTCCATCCCTCTCTTCCTCTCCCTCCCTCTCTTCCTCTCCCTCCCTCTCTTCCTCTCCCTCCCTCTCTTCCTCTCCATCCCCCTCTTCGTCTCCCTCTCTCTCTTCCTCTCGTCCTCCCTCTCCCTCTCTCTCTCTCCCTCCTTCCCTCCCTCTCTCTCCCTCCCTCTCCCTTACTCTCTCTACAGAGGTTGCTCTGAGCTCTACCGTATGCCAGTGGTTGAGTATAAGGGGAGTGGTGAGAGTGGTTCGTTTGACTACAAGTTCCCGTTCCGCAGCAAAGACAACAAGTGGCAGAGAACCTCCAGTAGTCCCCAGCAGTCCCTGACCGCCTCCCCCCAGCCTCACACCCCCAACCGGGCCGTCAGCCTGGGGAGCTCTGGGGGGAAGACCCTGTCTGCTGAACGCCCAGAGAGAAACGCTGCTATACCACGCAGTGTTAGTAGTGATGGACGGCCACTGGATACCAAGAGGTAGGGGAGAGTAGGATGAGCGTGTGGACTTGTGATTTCCATCAAGTAAAATATTGCTCCTTTGACAACATTAGATTGCTCCCTTGATCAATAAAGTTGTCAATAAAGTTAGTTGGAGGAGCGGCAAGGTTGAGAGGGTTAATGTCTTCTCTCTCTGTATCTCCTAATTGTTTAATGTAATGTTTCTTCTTCTCTGGTAACCCCCTCCAGAATGTCTCCAGGCAGTGAGAACTATGCCGTGACCTCCTCTCTGGCCCTGGGCCGTTCTCCTCACAACCGCTCTTCCCCCTCCAACCTCTCCTGCTCCACTGACACGTCACAGCACTGGACGACTCAGAAGTCCATGCCTGAGGGGTAAGAGATGGAGAGAGTGTTGGTCACCTTGTAGCATATTGAATATAACCCCTTTATGTAAGTGTTAAGGAAGTGGTTGTAAAGTGTTAAGGAAGTCGTTAAACGCTTGGAAATGAAGGAAGCACTATATCCAATAAGAACTCATTTTTGTTTTTCCATTTGGAAACTATGTCTTCCAGCTCGTGTTCATTACATTGAGGATGACCTTGAAGTCACTAATGTCTCTGGATTGTATGCATTGCAAATGGCAGCCTATTCCCTATATAGTGCCCTATATAGTGCCCTCCGTTCCCCATATAGTGCCCTCCGTTCCCCATATAGTGCCCTCCGTTCCCCATATAGTGCCCTCCGTTCCCCATATAGTGCCCTCCGTTCCCCATATAGTGCCCTCCGTTCCCCATATAGTGCCCTCCGTTCCCCATATAGTGCCCTCCGTTCCCCATATAGTGCCCTCCGTTCCCCATATAGTGCCCTCCATTCCCTATATAGTGCCCTCCGTTCCCTATATAGTGCCCTATATAGTGCCCTCCGTTCCCTATATAGTGCCCTCCGTTCCCTATATAGTGCCCTCCGTTCCCTATATAGTGCCCTCCATTCCCTATATAGTGCCCTACATTCCCCATATAGTGCCCTCCGTTCCCCATATAGTGCCCTATATAGTGCCCTCCATTCCCTATATAGTGCCCTCCATTCCCTATATAGTGCCCTCCATTCCCTATATAGTGCCCTCCGTTCCCTATATAGTGCCCTCCGTTCCCCATATAGTGCCCTCCATTCCCTATATAGTGCCCTACATTCCCTATATAGTGCCCTATATAGTGCCCTCCATTCCCTATATAGTGCCCTACATTCCCCATATAGTGCCCTCCGTTCCCCATATAGTGCCCTCCATTCCCTATATAGTGCCCTACATTCCCCATATAGTGCCCTCCGTTCCCTATATAGTGCCCTCCATTCCCTATATAGTGCCCTACATTCCCCATATAGTGCCCTCCGTTCCCCATATAGTGCCCTATATAGTGCCCTCCATTCCCTATATAGTGCCCTCCATTCCCTATATAGTGCCCTCCATTCCCTATATAGTGCCCTCCGTTCCCTATATAGTGCCCTCCGTTCCCCATATAGTGCCCTCCATTCCCTATATAGTGCCCTACATTCCCTATATAGTGCCCTATATAGTGCCCTCCATTCCCTATATAGTGCCCTACATTCCCCATATAGTGCCCTCCGTTCCCCATATAGTGCCCTCCATTCCCTATATAGTGCCCTACATTCCCTATATAGAGCCCTATATAGTGCCCTCCATTCCCTATATAGTGCCCTACATTCCCCATATAGTGCCCTCCATTCCCTATATAGTGCCCTATATAGTGCCCTCCATTCCCTATATAGTGCCCTACATTCCCTATATAGTGCCCTATATAGTGCCCTCCATTCCCTATATAGTGCCCTATATAGTGCCCTACATTCCCCATATAGTGCCCTCCATTCCCTATATTATTATTATTATTATTATTATTATTATTTATAAAAAAAATTACTAGGCAAGTCAGTTAAGAACAAATTCTTATTTACAATGACGGCCTACCAACCAGTGAGTCTTACGACAGGTATACAGAGATGACCAGTTTACAGAGGAGTATAGAGTGCAGTGATGTGTCCTATAAGGAGCATTGGTGGCAAATCTGATGGCCGAATGGTAAAGAACATCTAGCCGCTCGAGAGCACCCTTACCTGCCGATCTATAAATTATGTCTCTGTAATCTAGCATATTAAGGATGGTCATCTGAATCAGGGTTAGTTTGGCAGCTGGGGTGAAAGAGGAGCATTAAGACAGAGGAAACCAAGTCTAGATTTAACTTTAGCCTGCAGCTTTGATATGTGCTGAGAGGACAGTGCACCGTCTAGCCATACTCCCAAGTACTTGTATGAGGTGACTACCTCAAGCTCTAAACCCTCAGAGGTAGTAATCACACCTGTGGGGAGAGGGGCATTCTTCTTACCAAACCACATGACCTTTGTTTTGGAGGTGTTCAGAACAAGGTTAAGGGCAGAGAAAGCTTGTTGGACACTAAGAAAGCTTTGTTGTAGAGCATTTAACACAAAATCCGGGGAGGGGCCAGCTGAGTATAAGACTGTATCATCTGCATATAAATGGATGAGAGAGCTTCCTACTGCCTAAGCTATGTTGTTTATGTAAATTGAGAAGAGCGTGGAGCCTAGGATTGAGCCTTGAGGTACTCCCTTGGTGACAGGCAGTGGCTGAGACATCAGATTTTCTGACTTTATACACTGCACTCTTTGAGAGAGGTAGTTAGCAAACCAGGCCAAAGAACCCTCAGAGACACCAATACTCCTTAGCCAGCCCACAAGAATGGAATGGTCTACTGTATCAAAAGCCTTGGCCAAGTCAATAAAAATAGCAGCACAACATTGCTTAGAATCAAGGGCAATGGTGACATCATTGAGGACCTTTAAGGTTGCAGTGACACATCCATAACCTGAGCGGAAACCAGACTGCATACCAGAGAGAATACTATAGACATCAAGAAAGCCAGTCAGTTGATTATTGACAAGTTTTTCCAATACTTTTGATAAAGAGAAAAAAAAGAAATAGGCCTATAACAGTTAGGATCAGCTTGATCTTCCCCTTTAAATAAAGGACACACACACACTATATAGTTTCATCCATTCCCTATATAGTGCCCTACACCATTAGTGCACTATATATGGAATAGTGTGCCATTTGATACATACATATCCCATGACTCAGTCCATGCAAAGGAAGCAGCTTCCGCCCACAACCCTGCTTTTCAATTTCCTTTCTATTTATTCCCTTCCTTATTGTTTCTTTCTAATCATACATCTATGGCTAACACATGTTGTAGTTGATGAGAAACAGCATGGCTGCTGTTCTGTGGGCGACTTGATGTCGGAAAATGAAATGAAATGGACTTTCAATGCGCTTTTGCGTGGGTGTTTTTCCTCGTGTGTGTGTGTTCTAGGTTCGGAGAACGCAGACAACACTCTCCTTTATCTACGGAGCGACAGGTGGTGGGAGAAGGCGGGGCTAGCGGCAAGTCCACACCTAATTGGCCGAGAGTAGAGGAAGGGGGTGGGTCCGACAGAGGTTCTACAGGTGAGATTGACCAATGGGAGAGAGGAATTTGATAATAAAGGAAGAAAAGACTGCTTTGTTCTTAAGTTTTGGCTGCAGTAGTGTCCAATACTGTCATACCACTCGGGAGTTCTAAATGCTGATGTGGATATTGGAACATAGTCTATATCAGCGTTTCCCAACTCCAGGCCTCCAGATCCCCCCAACATCCCCCCAACATCCCCCCAACATCTCCCCCAACATCTCCCCCAACATCTCCCCCAACATCTCCCCCAACATCTCCCCCAACATCTCCCCAACATCTCCCCCAACATCTCCATCTCCCGCCAACATCTCCCCCAACATCTCCCCCAACATCTCCCAACATCTCCCCCAACATCCCCCAACATCTCCCCCAACATCTCCCCCAACATCTCCCCGCCAACATCTCCCCCAACATCTCCCCCAACATCTCCCCCAACATCTCCCCCAACATCTCCCCCAACATCTCCCCCCCAACATCTCCCCCAACATCTCCCCCAACATCTCCCCCAACATCTCCCCCAACATCTCCCCCAACATCTCCCCCAACATCTCCCCCAACATCTCCCGCCAACATCTCCATGCCAACATCTCCCGCCAACATCTCCCCCAACATCTCCGCCAACATCTCCCCCCCAACATCTCCCGCCAACATCTCCCGCCAACATCTCCCCCAACATCTCCCCCAACATCTCCCCCAACATCTCCCCCCCAACAACTCCCCCAACAACTCCCCCAACAACTCCCCCAACATCTCCCCCAACATCTCCCCCAACATCACCCCCCAACATCCCCCAACATCCCCCAACATCTCCCCCAACAACTCCCCCAACATCTCCCCCAACATCTCCCCCAACATCTCCCCCAACATCTCCCCCAACATCTCCCCCAACAACTCCCCCAACAACTCCCCCAACATCTCCCCCAACATCTCCCCCAACATCTCCCCCAACAACTCCCCCAACATCCCCCAACATCTCCCCAACAACTCCCCAACATCTCCCCCAACATCTCCCCAACATCTCCCCCAACATCCCCCAACATCTCCCCCAACAACTCCCCCAACATCTCCCCCAACATCTCCCCCAACATCTCCCCCAACAACTCCCCCAACAACTCCCCCAACATCTCCCCCAACATCTCCCCCAACATCTCCCCCAACATCTCCCCCAACAACTCCCCCAACATCTCCCCCAACAACTCCCCCAACATCTCCCCCAACATCTCCCCCAACATCCTCTCCCAACAACTCCCCCAACATCTCCCCCAACAACTCCCCCAACAACTCCCCCAACATCTCCCCCAACATCTCCCGCCAACATCTCCTCCCCAACATCTCCCCCCAACAGCACACGTTGTTGTTGTATCTCCGGACAAACGATACCTCATTTAATTCTTTGAGGGCTTGATGATTAGTTGACAAGTTGAGTCAGGTGTTCTTGTCCGGGGCTGCAACAACAACAACAACAACAACGTGTGCTGTTGGGGGTGCTGGAGGACTGGAGTTGGGAAACACTGCCCGATGTAATGCACTATGGGTGATCTGGTGTTATAGAAAACATAAAACACCCGGGGATAGAAAGTATTGGTGTAGTTCCCTACCACCAGTCCTCACAGAGTTGGTTTATAAACTGGGGGGTTCGAGCCCTGAATGCTGATTGGCTGAAAGCCATGATATATCAGGTATGACCCAAAAATATTTGTGTACTTATATAATTATGTTGTTAACAAGTTTATAATAGCAATAAGGCACCTCCGGGGTTTGTGGTATATGGCCAATATACCACGGCTAAGAGCTGTTGCGTCGTGCCTGAGAACAGCCCTTAGCCGTGGTATATTGGCCATATACCACACCTCCTCTGGCCTTACTGTTTAAACATAGGTCAGTGTTCATAGGCGTAGGTGTATGTTTAAACAGTAAGGCCAGAGGTGTGGTATATGGCCAATATACCACGGCTAAGGGCTGTTCTCAGGCACTCCTATGAACATAGACTTATCTAGATACCCCTACTCCTAAATGAACATAGACCTATCTACATACTCCTATGAACATAGACTTATCTAGATACCCCTACTCCTAAATGAACATAGACCTATCTAGATACCCCTACGGTCTGCATCTGTTTATATATTAGTGTGGTCATCTCAGAGAAATTACCTTTAAGATGAAATATGCCCAGTACCTTAAATACATACATACATTGTCTACTGCTAACTGTTGTATAAATGTCAAATGAATGTGTTCATCCCTGACTGCAGTGTGAACATCCATCAGTTTGGTAGTTTGCCTTGTCGTGTTAAAACAGTGCGTGGGAAGAGCACGGATTTTAAATTGCCTCTGTCGCATTTAGCGTTTATCTGCTGGTACATTACATTTGAAGTGAAGCTTCACCCCAGAACTGAATAACACAGGGAGGCAAGTTAACCTCCCACTCATCTCAGAGAGAGAGAGAGAGAGAGAGAGAGAGAGAGAGAGAGAGAGAGAGAGAGAGAGAGAGAGAGAGAGAGAGAGAGAGAGAGAGAGAGAGAGAGAGAGAGAGAGAGAGAGAGAGAGAGAGAGAGAGAGAGAGAGAGAGAGAGAGAGAGAGAGAGAGAGAGAGAGAGAGAGAGAGAGAGAGAGAGAGAGAGAGAGAGAGAGAGAGAGAGAGAGAGAGAGAGAGAGAGAGAGAGAGAGAGAGAGAGAGAGAGAGAGAGAGAGAGAGAGAGAGAGAGAGAGAGAGAGAGAATCCCCTGCTCTCTACCATATATTATAGAAAGAGTGGTGTGGTGGTGTTGTGTGTACCTGCAGCTTTCATTGCTAGTAGTACCCCCCACACCCCCCCAACACACCCTTTTAAAAGCCACAGGTACTGTTAAAAAAAACATTTTGGATTTCTCTTCAGCAATAAAAAATCATATCCACCTAGAACAGATCTACGTCTCTGTTCCTGTATATCCACGTCTCTATTCCTGTATATCCACCTAGAACAGATCCACGTCTCTGTTCCTGTATATCCACCTAGAACAGTTCCACGTCTCTGTTCCTGTATATCCACCTAGAACAGACCACGTCTCTGTTCCTGTATATCCACCTAGAACAGATCTACGTCTCTGTTCCTGTATATCCACCTAGAACAGATCCACGTCTCTGTTCCTTTATATCCACCTAGAACAGATCCACGTCTCTGTTCCTGTATATCCACCTAGAACAGATCTACGTCTCTGTTCCTTTATATCCACCTAGAACAGATCTACGTCTCTATTCCTGTATATCCACCTAGAACAGATCCACGTCTCTGTTCCTGTATATCCACCTAGAACAGATCTACGTCTCTGTTCCTTTATATCCACCTAGAACAGATCTACGTCTCTATTCCTGTATATCCACCTAGAACAGATCCACGTCTCTATTCCTGTATATCCACCTAGAACAGATCCACGTCTCTGTTCCTGTATATCCACCTAGAACAGATCCACGTCTCTGTTCCTGTATATCCACCTAGAACAGATCCACGTCTCTGTTCCTTTATATCCACCTAGAACAGACCACGTCTCTGTTCCTGTATATCCACCTAGAACAGATCCACGTCTCTGTTCCTTTATATCCACCTAGAACAGATCCACGTCTCTGTTCCTTTATATCCACCTAGAACAGATCCACGTCTCTGTTCCTGTATATCCACCTAGAACAGATCCACGTCTCTGTTCCTGTATATCCACCTAGAACAGATCCACGTCTCTGTTCCTGTATATCCACCTAGAACAGATCCACGTCTCTATTCCTGTATATCCACCTAGAACAGATCCACGTCTCTGTTCCTTTATATCCACCTAGAACAGATCCACGTCTCTGTTCCTGTATATCCACCTAGAACAGATCTACGTCTCTATTCCTGTATATCCACCTAGAACAGATCCACGTCTCTGTTCCTGTATATCCACCTAGAACAGATCCACGTCTCTGTTCCTGTATATCCACCTAGAACAGATCCACGTCTCTGTTCCTTTATGTCCACCTAGAACAGATCCACGTCTCTGTTCCTTTATATCCACCTAGAACAGATCTACGTCTCTGTTCCTGTATATCCACCTAGAACAGATATACGTCTCTATTCCTGTATATCCACCTAGAACAGATCTACGTCTCTGTTCCTGTATATCCACCTAGAACAGATCCACGTCTCTGTTCCTTTATATCCACCTAGAACAGATCCACGTCTCTGTTCCTGTATATCCACCTAGAACAGATCTACGTCTCTGTTCCTGTATATCCACCTAGAACAGATCTACGTCTCTATTCCTGTATATCCACCTAGAACAGATCTACGTCTCTGTTCCTTTATATCCACCTAGAACAGATCCACGTCTCTGTTCCTGTATATCCACCTAGAACAGATCTACGTCTCTGTTCCTGTATATCCACCTAGAACAGATCCACGTCTCTGTTCCTGTATATCCACCTAGAACAGATCTACGTCTCTGTTCCTGTATATCCACCTAGGGCTGTTGCTGTGACCATATTACCGCCACACCGGCAGCAATGAGTCATGACTGCAATAAAATTCTATTTGACCGCTGAGTCACGGTAATCTCCTCTCATGCACATGCGTTGGTAGTACCCAACTCACTAATGACCGTCAGGTCCTAATGGACTGGTACTCAGGGCTCTAACTACCTTCAGGTTGGTAATGGCCTGGTACTCAGGGATCTAACTACCTTCAGGTTGCTAATATGCCTGGTACTCAGGGCTCTAACTACCTTCAGGTTGCTAATATGCCTGGTACTCAGGGCTCTAACTACCTTCAGGTTGGTAATGGCCTGGTACTCAGGGATCTAACTACCTTCAGGTTGCTAATGGCCTGGTACTCAGGGCTCTAACTACCTTCAGGTTGCTAATATGCCTGGTACTCAGGGCTCTAACTACCTTCAGGTTGGTAATGGCCTGGTACTCAGGGATCTAACTACCTTCAGGTTGCTAATGGCCTGGTACTCAGGGCTCTAACTACCATCAGGTTCTAATGGTCTGGTACGCAGGGCTCTATTGACCCTACATCAGGTCCCAATGGCCTGGTACTCAGGGCTCTATTGTCCATCCATCAGGTCCTAATGGTCTGGTACTCAGGGCTCTATTGTCCCTCCATCAGGACCTAATGGTCTGGTACTCAGGGCTCTATTGTCCCTCCATCAGGCCCTAATAGCCTGGTACTCAGGGCTCTATTGTCCCTCCATCAGGTCCTAATGGTCTGGTACTCAGGGCTCTATTGTCCCTCCATCAGGACCTAATGGTCTGGTACTCAGGGCTCTATTGTCCCTCCATCAGGTCCTAATGGTCTGGTACTCAGGGCTCTATTGTTCCTCTAACCACTCTGACATCAATGCAAATACAATTGAAAATCACATCAAACACTGATCGTTAAAACAATATGGTGCTTTTAAAACTCACCTCACTGATGAACAAGGTTGAACAGGTTGAAACTGGGTGGAAAACAAGGCCGTTGTGGATGTTTTTTCAAAAGCTGAACAACGCTTTCTAAGGTGATGATTAATTCAAACCCCCAAAAAGAAAAAAAAAGGAATTAAAATAAGGATTGTGCCCTTATACAATACATAGCCTAACACATATTACGCATGGCAGAAAAACATCAAACGGATTTAAGATGTCTTTGGTACATCGTTTGTCTAGTCTATACTATAAATTAGAGTAACCGCCTTCCAGTGTGGGCTGTATTATCATGCATACTGGATGGACTGTTTACCTTCTGCTACGCTCCCGACGTTCTATCCATGGGTCTGGGAGAGAACGTAGAGCCCTAGGCCATGCTGTTGGTTCATTGATTTTTGAAGGGCGACTTACAGTTAGCCTACAATTCTAGTGAATTTGATTTTGAATAACCTAGTAATAGGGCATTGTGTATATTTTCAGCATTAGTAGTCTGGTACATAACTTTTAGCTACAGAATATCTCACCAACTATGCGTTTCCATCTCCCTTCCCTTTTCTCATTAATTCCTTTCTGGAGCGTGCAGAGGAGCTGTCAACAGTTTAATGAAATATGTGTTGTTGTGGGAAAAAAACGTTGTTACTATCGATGTTCCCAAAACAGATTTCACTGGGTTTCCCAAATGAAGCACTGGGTAGCTGCAGGAAGAGAGGTGGAGAGTCCATGACGGACAGAGTCTGGGCCGGGCGAGAGCATGCTCATCAAGTAGTGGTTGATGTGAAATAAGTGTTCTTATATTTATTTCTCAGCTGCTCATATTAAGCACATCTCCCCTATAAAACAAAAGTAGCCTACCCTGCATCATTGAAGAAAAAACCGAACCGGTGGGAAAGCTGCCTTCCGTTCGCTATTTGGGTGCATGTGAAGGACATGTCTTCTGTTACATATTAGTAAAGGCCAGATTAAATTAAGAACAGTCTGATGGGTGAAAAATGTGATCACTTGATGAGAGAACAGTTTGTTTAGCCTGAGAACAAGGAACGGAGTGCAGGTTTCCTTCTACTTTCTCTAATCATCAATATTCTATAGTCGCGTCATGCAGCCCATGTATGCTTTGATTTCTAAGACATTTCATGGGTTGTATCATTCACAACTAAAGTTGCCGAATAATTCTAAGTCTAGTGTATAGGACCTGTTTCAATTGATCACTTTTACGCTCAACGTAGTCACTTAGAGTGGAAAATGATCCTTTCTATTTTATTCAGCAAAGTTATTTTATTTTAACTATAAAATCCTATAATATAAAATAATGGCACGAGACTTATAAGCATGTCAACTTACAGGCAATGGTGTGGTGCATAGCCAGATAACGTACAGTACGCCAACTCATAATCTGTTCTTCTGAAATACATTTTCTTCATATCGTAATGTTTCTTTACACCTGCCTAAAATAAATACTGCATTTATTGTGATTTGTGTATATTACATTGATTTATTATACTTTTCTTTTAAATGTAGGAGCGCGTCGGTGATTTGTATGCAGCTTGTATGAGTGGAAGCCTGGATATGCTAAAACGTGTTTATGTTCATTAACGGTCAATTACCGTGAGACCAGCAGGCTTTTGTATGATAATCACCGGCTGACGAAATGTCATGACAACCACAGCCCTATATCCACCTTCCTTTCTCTCTCTCTCTCTCCTTTTCTCTCTGTTCAAGGCTCTCTGTGGGAAAATTACAAACATATATTCCTCTCTTTCCTGTCGGTACAGTTGTGTAACCAACTCTGTGTCTCTCTCTCTCTCTCTCTCTCTCTCTCGGACTCTCTCCTTTTCTCTCTATTCAAGGCACTCTGTAGGAAAATGAAAGACAAATTCCTCTCTTTTCTGTCGGTACAGTTGTGTAACCAACTCTGTGTGCCTTTCTCTCTCTTCTGTTTCTCCCTCCCTCCCTCTCTCTCCCTCCAGCCCTTTTCAAGGAAATCTACCATGACTCACGGCCCCCTCCTGTTTGTTTCTTTTTTTCCTTCACTTCATTCCTCTCCTTTTCCTCCTCCCGTCCTCTCCTCCTTTCAACTCTGTGCTGGTTGAATCGACCCTGTTCACTCTCACACTCTAAACTAAAGAAAGTACATGCAACCCTAAACCCGGTCCGGTATAACCCAACCCTAAACCCGGTCCGGTATAACCCAACCCTAAACCCGGTCCGGTATAACCCAACCCTAAACCCAGTCCGGTATAACCCAACCCTAAACCCAGTCCGGTATAACCCAACCCTAAACCCAGTCCGGTATAACCCAACCCTAAACCCAGTCCCGTATAACCCAACCCTAAACCCGGTCCGGTATAACCCAACCCTAAACCCGGTCCGGTGTAACCCAACCCAAAACCCGGTCCGGTGTAACCCAACCCAAAACCCGGTCCGGTGTAACCCAACCCAAAACCCGGTCCGGTGTAACCCAACCCAAAACCCAGTCCGGTGTAACCCAACCCAAAACCCAGTCCGGTATAACCCAACCCTAAACCCGGTCCGGTATAACCCAACCCTAAACCCAGTCCGGTATAACCCAACCCTGAACCCAGACTGGACTGGGTTATACAGTCCGGTATAACCCAGTCCAGTCCGGTATAACCCAGTCCAGTCCGGTATAACCCAGTCCAGTCCGGTATAAGAAAGTCCAGTATAAGCCAGTCCAGTCCAGTATAAGCCAGTCCAGTCCAGTATAAGCCAGTCCAGTATAAGCCACAGGGATCCTGTAAATCATGTCTATTAGTAATTATATGACCCCCTCAGTCACTCTCATCCTCTTTCTCTCACCTCTTGACCCCTCAGTCAAACCCAACCTAGTCCAGGTAAGTTCCGCTCAGTCCAGCTATCCCTAGTTCAGTTCTTCTGTAGTTTTGAATCTCTTATTCTCCGTTCTCTGACCTCTTGACCCCTCATTCACTCTCATCCTCCCTTCTGTGACCTCTTGACCCCCTCAATCGCTCTTGGTGATTTGGCCTCCTCCTCCATCAGTCACGTAGTGGTCTGCTCATATTACTGGATAGCAGACATTGTTCAGTCCTTAACTGGTCTTTCTTCAAATGTAATTGAATGGGTATATCCTGAATAGCTACAGTATGGATGCATGGAGACAGGCAGACGCTAGTGAAGGTGGTTAGGAGTCAGGCAGAGTAAGGGGTCTGGTCCGAATGTGTGTAGACTAGAGACAAGGCAGGAAGTTACTAGCATGGGGACGAGCTCAACTCTGTCCGATAACTTCTTACTGACTTGCCTGAATAAATAAAGGTTAAATACAAATTGAAATCTCTCAGGGTATTGTAATGAAACAGGCAGGGAGCAGGTCTCGAACTCTCAACCTTCTAGCCTGAAGTCCTGCGCGCTATCGACTGTGCCCCAAAAGCATGCTCGTGCGGCAGAGTCGATATCCGCGCTTATAAACCCAGGGTCGTTACAGTATGGTTGGAATAGTTCAGCATTGTCAGAATCTAACCCCATATTTGTGACTCATTTCAGCAAGCTAGGTGTATGTATGCATGAAAATGAACCACGGTGAAAGCGTCCTCCATTTGCTATTTAAGTGCAGAGATAACATGTATTTTCCCCCACTGCCCCTATTTCAGACAGGTGCATGATAATAGTTCATTCTAAATACAAACTAATTTCACACACAAACTCAGCAAAAAAAAAGAAACGTCCCTTTTTCAGGACCCTGTCATTCAAAGATAATTAGTAAAAATCCAAATAACTTCACAGATCTTCATTGTAAAGGGTTTAAACACGGTTTCCCATGCTTGTTCAATGAACCATGAACAATTAATGAACATGCACCTGTGGAACAGTTGTTAAGACACTAACAGCTTCAGACAATATGAAAACTTAGGACACTAAAGAGGCCTTTCTACTGACTCTGAAAAACACCAAAAGAAAGATGCCCAGGGTCCCTGCGTGAACATGCCTTAGGCATGCTGTAAGGAGGCATAAGGACTGCAGATGTGG
The DNA here is from genome assembly GCA_030435695.1 of Brachymystax lenok tsinlingensis. Taxonomy (NCBI): domain Eukaryota; kingdom Metazoa; phylum Chordata; class Actinopteri; order Salmoniformes; family Salmonidae; genus Brachymystax; species Brachymystax lenok. The sequence continues at coordinate 33,477,408 of CM059796.1, forward strand.
CCAGGGCAATAAGTTGCAATGTCTGTACTGTGAGACGCCTAAGACAGCGCTAAAGGTAGACAGGACGGACAGCTGATCGTCCTCGCAGTGGCAACACCTGCACAGGATCGGTACATCCGAACATCACACCTGCGGGACAGTTACAGGATGGCAACAGCAACTGCCCGAGTTACACCAGGAACGCACAATCCCTCCATCAGTGCTCAGACTGTCCGCAATAGGCTGAGAAGCTGGACTGAGGGCTTGTAGGCCTGTTGTAAGGCAGGTCCTCACCAGACATCACTGGCAACAATGTCGCCTATGGGCACAAACCCACCAACGCTGGACCAGACAGGACTGGCAAAAAGTGCTCTTCACTGACGAGTTGCGGTTTTGTCTCACCGGGGGTGATGGTCGGATTCGCGTTTATCGTCGAAGGAAATGAGCGTTACACCGAGGCCTGTACACCAGATTCTGACTGTTACTTTTGACCCCGTCTCTGTTAGTCACATGTCTGTGGAACTTGTTCAGTTTGTCTCAGTTGTTGAATCTTGTTATGTTCATACAAATATTTACACATTAAGTTTTCTGAAAATAAACGCAGTTGACAGTGCTGAGTTTTTTGCTGAGTTTATATTATTTAGTATATGTTAAGACAAGGTTAAATCGAGAATAGTCTGATGGATGACAATATTAGCCTGTCACTTATGAATGATACATTTTCACTTGTTAATAATGCCCAGTGTAAGAAACAATGCCTTTGCCCATAGGCCTAAATGTTTTAATAAGGTGAAGTGGCTATTAAGTGGCCAAATAACTTCTTAAAATTAAGCACATTAATCTGCTTTACAAGGGGTGTAAGAGCCTAACTGGCATACATAAACAGCACGTGAGTTTCAAGTTTGTCACCGTATACATGCGCCTTTATAATAAAAGCATTTCATGCATAATCACATTTGCGGTCACTTTTCATAATGGTGTTTTCCAGCTAATGGAACACTCACGCTTATAGCCTACTACCACGTGCGCATTGCTGCGCTTATAATGTGAAGAAATAGCCTAAGATAAACGTTCTGATCTGTTGCGTCAGCCACGTTGCACAATAAAGTTTTGATGCCTGTGGTTGTATTAATTTGGGTTCTATTGCTTCCCACAACTGTCCCGGACTATGTTTGAAATATTTATTTCTCGCACAGAATAGAATAGGTCGACTTTTGTACTATGGGAGATAGTAGATGGACATAGGCTAGTGCTTTTGCTGTTTGTTTGGCCTATTCATCTTGTTGGCTGAAAATGTGGACAGTCCTTCCAATATCTTCAGTATGCACCTCGGAATTGTATAAGGATGCGTGCAGTTGCGTCACCAATCTGTCTTCACTTGTAGCCTGTGAGAAAGTCCCGATCACGTGATGGAGCGTGCATCACTCAGGGAGAAGGGCACAAAGGTCACTGGCCGCAAAAGGAATGGATTTTTTGGGGGGTGCATTACTGCCACACAAAGGGGATGCTGCCGTGAAATTCTAGGCATTATCAAGTGCTTGTCAAATTGTGAATGAGTGACTGATGTAGTGTGTAAAAAAAGTGTGCAAAAAAACAAAGCAGAGCTCATGCCTTTCAAGCAACTGTTTTCAAATCATCATTAGAGTCGCATCATGCAGCCTTACAATGTATTACACATCAAAACATACAGCCCAACGTAGAACAACTAAAGTTACATTTAATAACTCTAAATGAAGCATATAGGAGTACCTATTTAGTTGTTCACCGCTCAACACAGAATAGCCGCGTGTTCGCACTCCCTCAATCGTTTGGAGAAAATATCCTTTCTATTTTATTCAGCTTTGTTCAATTGTATTTTTCATACTATAAAATAATGCTACGGGATTCTAAGCAAATCTTGTCTGCTAAATGAACTAGCTGTAGCCCGCAGCCATATGACATAGCCAGATGAGGACCTAACATAAGGACAACTCAGTATTCTATTCTGTTCTTCTGAAATAGACTACATTTTCTTAATGTCATGTTTCTTTAGACCTGTCTAAAATAAATAATGGATTTATTGTGGTGTAGGCTGTATTACATGGATTTATTGTGGTGTAGGCTGTATCGCATGGATTTATTGTGGTGTAGGCTGTATCGCATGGATTTATTGTGGTGTAGGCTGTATTGCATGGATTTATTGTGGTGTAGGCTGTATTACATGGATTTATTGTGGTGTAGGCTGTATTACATGGATTTATTGTGGTGTAGGCTGTATTGCATGGATTTATTGTGGTGTAGGCTGTATTACATGGATTTATTGTGGTGTAGGCTGTATTACATGGATTTATTGTGAAGGTGTAGGCTATATTACATGGATTTATTGTGAAGGTGTAGGCTATATTACATGGATTTATTGTGAAGGTGTAGGCTATATTACATGGATTTATTGTGAAGGTGTAGGCTATATTACATGGATTTATTAGACTTTTTAAAATGTAGATGTTCCAAAGGTCTGCATCAGTGGCTTGTAGGCTGTGTGTGAAAGCCAGGAGATACTAAATGTGTTTATCTTAATTAACTTTCCGTGAGACCGACAGTTATTTGCTTGACAATCACCGTCTGACGTAATTTGGTGACCGCCATAGCCCTGGGTGGGACTAAGGCTTAAGAGGGTGTGAACGATTATGAATGGGTGCAGTCAGAAAGAAGAGCTCTCCAGTAGGTGTACCAAAACATTCAAGGGCCGTTTTCTCAAAAGTGAGGTTACAAGTTTATCAACTTTCAAAGCAGAATTACTTTCCCATTGTTCCTCAACTGTAGTGTATGATATACCATTTTCTAGCTCTGAGTCTCTACTTTTATCCAATGTAAGAAACACAATTTCAAATGTTGCTACATGAGACCGAATCAAGGTGGTCGGTCACATTTTCCCGAGAGAGAGAGAGAGAGAGAGAGAGAGAGAGAGAGAGAGAGAGAGAGAGAGAGAGAGAGAGAGAGAGAGAGAGAGAGAGAGAGAGAGAGAGAGAGAGAGAGAGAGAGAGAGAGAGAGAGAGAGAGAGAGAGAGAGAGAGAGAGAGAGAGAGAGAGAGAGAGAGAGAGAGAGAGAGAGAGAGAGAGAGAGAGAGAGAGAGAGAGAGAGAGAGAGAGAGAGAGAGAGAGAGAGAGAGAGAGAGAGAGAGAGAGACTCTACCTCATTAGAGAGTAGGGAGACTGCAGAGCAGACAAATGCTGAGGGGTGAAATATGGTGGGAATCATTCTCTGTATACCATGGACTGCTGTTATGACAAATACTGTAGATATAGATACTGCTCTCTTCATCTCTACAGTCCCTCTCTGTTTTCTACTACTCTCTACAGTCCCTCTCTGTTTTCTACTACTCTCTACAGTTCCTCTCTGTTTTCTACTACTCTCTACAGTCCCTCTCTGTTTTCTACTACTCTCTACAGTCCCTCTATCTGTTTTCTACTACTCTCTACAGTCCCTCTCTCTGTTTTCTACTACTCTCTACAGTCCCCCTCTCTGTTTTCTACTACTCTCTACAGTTCCTCTCTGTTTTCTACTACTCTCTACAGTCCCTCTCTGTTTTCTACTACTCTCTACAGTCCCTATCTGTTTTCTACTACTCTCTACAGTCCCTCTCTGTTTTCTACTACTCTCTACAGTCCCTCTCTGTTTTCTACTACTCTCTACAGTCCCTCTATCTGTTTTCTACTACTCTCTACAGTCCCTCTATCTGTTTTCTACTACTCTCTACAGTCCCTCTCTGTTTTCTACTACTCTCTACAGTCCCTCTCTGTTTTCTACTACTCTCTACAGTCCCTCTCTGTTTTCTACTACTCTCTACAGTCCCTCTCTGTTTTCTACTACTCTCTACAGTCCCTCTCTGTTTTCTACTACTCTCTACAGTCCCTCTATCTGTTTTCTACTACTCTCTACAGTCCCTCTCTGTTTTCTACTACTCTCTACAGTCCCTCTCTGTTTTCTACTGCTCTCTGCATTATCTCTTCTAATTTATCCCCATGGTTCTCTATTCTCTCTCTCGCTCTCTCTCTCTCACTTACAGCCATGTCACCCCCTGGGTGCATTGCTCACTAATGGCCTGTCTATTTCTGTGTGGTTGTTGTTGCGTAACACCTGGCCAATTACTCTATAGGCTCATTTATTTACACACACAGATATATAGGGATATGTATGTATGTGTGTGTGTATGTATATATATATATATATATATATATATATATATATATATATATATATATATATATATATACTGCTCAAAAAATAAAGGGAACACTAAAATAACACATCATAGATCTGAATGAATGAAATAATCTTATTAAATACTTTTTTCTTTACATAGTTGAATGTGCTGACAACAAAATCACACAATAATTATCAATGGAAATCAAATTTATCAACCCATGGAGGTCTGGATTTGGAGTCACACTCAAAATTAAAGTGGAAAACCACACTACAGGCTGATCCAACTTTAATGTAATGTCCTTAAAACAAGTCAAAATGAGGCTCAGTAGTGTGTATGTGTGGCCTCCACGTGCCTGAATGACCTCCCTACAACGCCTGGGCATGCTCCTGATGAGGTGGCGGATGGTCTCCTGAGGGATCTCCTCCCAGACCTGGACTAAAGCATCCGCCAACTCCTGGACAGTCTGTGGTGCAACGTGGCGTTGGTGGATGGAGCGAGACATGATGCCCCAGATGTGCTCAATTGGATTCAGGTCTGGGGAACGGGCGGGCCAGTCCTTAGCATCAATGCCTTCCTCTTGCAGGAACTGCTGACACACTCCAGCCACATGAGGTCTAGCATTGCCTTGCATTAGGAGGAACCCAGGGCCAACCGCACCAGCATATGGTCTCACAAGGGGTCTGAGGATCTCATCTCGGTACCTAATGGCAGTCAGGCTACCTCTGGCGAGCACATGGAGGGCTGTGCGGCCCCCCAAAGAAATGCCACCCCACACCATGACTGACCCACCGCCAAACCGGTCATGCTGGAGGATGTTGCAGGCAGCAGAACGTTCTCCACGGCGTCTCCAGACTCTGTCACGCCTGTCACGTGCTCAGTGTGAACCTGCTTTCATCTGTGAAGAGCACAGGGCGCCAGTGGCGAATTTGCCAATCTTGGTGTTCTCTGGCAAATGCCAAACGTCCTGCACGGTGTTGGGCTGTAAGCACAACCCCCACCTGTGGACGTTGGGCCCTCATACCACCCTCATGGCGTCTGTTTCTGACCGTTTGAGCAGACACATGCACATTTGTGGCCTGCTGGAGGTCATTTTGCAGGGCTCTGGCAGTGCTCCTCCTTGCACAAAGGCAGAGGTAGTGGTCCTGCTGCTGGGTTGTTGCCCTCTTACGGCCTCCTCCACGTCTCCTGATGTACTGGCCTGTCTCCTGGTAGCGCCTCCATGCTCTGGACACTACGCTGACAGACACAGCAAACCTTCTTGCCACAGCTCACATTGATGTGCCATCCTGGATGAGCTGCACTACCTGAGCCACTTGTGTGGGTTGTAGACTCCGTCTCATGCTACCACTAGAGTGAAAGCACCGCCAGCATTCAAAAGTGACCAAAACATCAGCCAGGAAGCATAGGAACTGGAAGTGGTCTGTGGTCACCACCTTCAGAACCACTCCTTTATTGGGGGTGTCTTGCTAATTGCCTATAATTTCCACCTGTTGTCTATTCCATTTGCACAACAGCATGTGAAATTTATTGTCAATCAGTGTTGCTTCCTAAGTGGACAGTTTGATTTCACAGAAGTGTGATTGACTTGGAGTTACATTGTGTTGTTTAAGTGTTCCCTTTATTTTTTTGAGCAGTGTGTGTGTGTGTGTATGTATGTGTATATATATATATATATATATATATATATACACACACACACAGTTGAAGTCAGAAGTTTACATACACCTTAGCCAAATATATTTTAACTCAGTTTTTCACAATTCCTGACATTTAATCCCAGTAAAAATTCCCTGTCTTAGGTCAGTTAGGATCACCACTTTATTTTAAGAATGTGAAATGTCAGAATAATAGTAGTGAGGATGATTTATTTCAGCTTTTATTTCTTTCATCACATTCCCAGTGGGTCAGAGGTTTACATACACTCAATTAGTATTTGGTAGCATTGCCTTTAACTTGGGTCAAACATTTTGGGTAGCCTTCCACAAACTTCCCACAATAAGTTTGGTAAATTTTGGCCCATTCCTCCTGACAGAGCTGGTGTAACTGAGTCAGGTTTGTAGGCCTCCTTGCTCGCACACACTTTTTCAGTTCTGCCCACAAATGTTCCATGGGATTGAGGTCAGGGCTTTGAGATGGCCACTCCAATATATTGACTTTGTTGTCCTTAAGCCATTATGCCACTACTTTGTAGGTATGCTTGGGGTCATTGTCCATTTGGAAGACCCATTTGCGACCAAGCTTTAACTTCCTGACTGATATCTTGAGATGTTGCTTCAATATATCCACATAATTTACCTTCCTCGTGAAGCCATAACACAAACATAACGATGGTCATTATGGCCAAACAGTTCTATTTCTGTTTCATCAGACCAAAGGACATTTCTCCAAAAAGTACCATCTTTGTCCCCATGTACAGTTGCAAACCGTAGTCTGGCTTTTTTATGGCGATTTTGGAGCAGTGGCTTCTTCCTTGCTGAGCGGCCTTTCAGGTTATGTCGATATAGGACTCGTTTTACTGTGGATATAGATACTTTTGTACCGGTTTCCTCCAGCATCTTCACAAGGTCCACTGCTGTTGTTCTGGGATTGATGTGCACTTTTCGCACCAATGTACGTTCATCTCTAGGAGACAGAACACGTCTCCTTCCTGAGCAGTATGATGGCTGCGTGGTCCCATGGTGTTTATACGTGCATACTATTGTTTGTACAGATGAAAGTGGTACCTTCAGGCGTTTGGAAATTGCTCCCAAGGATGAACCAGACCTTGATGTCAAGCAAAGAGGCACTGAGTTTGAAGGTAGGCCTTGAAATACATCCACAGGTACACCTCCAATTGACTCAAATGATGTAAATTAGCCTATCAGAAGCTTCTAAAGCCATGACATCATTTTCTGGAATTTTCCAAGCTGTTTAAAGGCACAGTCAACTTAGTGTATGTAAACTTCTGACCCACTGGAATTGTGATACAGTGAATAAGTGAAATAATCTGTCTGTAATCAATTGTTGGAAAAATTACTTGTGTCATGCACAAAGTAGATGTCCTAACCGACTTGCCAAAACTATAGTTTGTTAACAAGAAATGTGTGGAGTGCTTGAAAAACAAGTTTTAATGATTCCAGCCTAAGTGTTTGTAAACTTCGGACTTCAACTGTGTGTGTGTAACATACATACAGTACCAGTCAAAAGTTTGGACACACCTACTCATTCAAGGTTTTTTCTTTATTTTGACTATTTTCTACATTGTAGAATAATAATGAAGACATCAAAACTATAAATAACACACATGGAATCATGTAGTAACCAAAAAAGTGTTAAACAAATCAAAATTGATTTTATTTGAGATTCTTCAAAGTAGCCACCCTTTGCCTTGATGACAGCTTTGCACACTCTTGGCATTCTCTCAACCAGCTTCAAATTAAATGCTTTTCCAACAGTCTTGAAGGAGTTCCCACATATGCTGAGCACTTGTTGACTGCATTTCCTTCACTCTGCGGTCCAACTCATCCCATATCAATTGGGTTGAGGTTGTGTGATTGTGGAGACCAGATCATCCGATGCAGCACTCCATCACTCTCCTTCTTCATTGTAAAGGCTTTAAACACTGTTTCCCATGCTTGTTCAATGAACCATAAACAATTAATGAACATTAATTAACACTTTGAGGTGAGGCTTTCAGTGAGGCTTTCATTACCACGTGATGATATTAAACCAGTGAAAACTTTATTTACAACGGGAACATAAACTGGGGATAAATAAAATAAACGGTTGAGCTCAAATTCACCAAACAGCCCGTCCTCAATAACACCTGTTTCCTTCCAAGCCGAGACTGAAATGACTAGTCCTCAATAACACCTGTTTCCTGCCAAGCCGAGACTGAAATGACTAGTCCTCATTAACACCTGTTTCCTGCCAAGCCGAGACTGAAATGACTAGTCCTCAATAACACCTGTTTCCTGCCAAGCCGAGACTGAAATGACTAGTCCTCATTAACACCTGTTTCCTGCCAAGCCGAGACTGAAATGACTAGTCCTCAATAACACCTGTTTCCTGCCAAGCCGAGACTGAAATGACTAGTCCTCAATAACACCTGTTTCCTGCCAAGCCGAGACTGCAATGACTAGTCCTCAATAACACCTGTTTCCTGCCAAGCCGAGACTGAAATGACTAGTCCTCAATAACGCCTGTTTCCTGCCAAGCCGAGACTGGAATGACTAGTCCTCAATAACACCTGTTTCCTGCCAAGCCGAGACTGAAATGACTAGTCCTCAATAACACCTGTTTCCTGCCAAGCCGAGACTGAAATGACTAGTCCTCAATAACGCCTGTTTCCTGCCAAGCCGAGACTGGAATGACTAGTCCTCAATAACGCCTGTTTCCTGCCAAGCCGAGACTGAAATGAATAGTCCTCAATAACGCCTGTTTCCTGCCAAGCCGAGACTGAAATGACTAGTCCTCAATAACACCTGTTTCAATAACACCTGTTTCCTGCCAAGCCGAGACTGAAATGACTAGTCCTCATTAACACCTGTTTCCTGCCAAGCCGAGACTGAAATGACTAGTCCTCAATAACACCTGTTTCCTGCCAAGCCGAGACTGAAATGACTAGTCCTCAATAACACCTGTTTCCTGCCAAGCCGAGACTGCAATGACTAGTCCTCAATAACGCCTGTTTCCTGCCAAGCCGAGACTGAAATGACTAGTCCTCAATAACGCCTGTTTCCTGCCAAGCCGAGACTGGAATGACTAGTCCTCAATAACGCCTGTTTCCTGCCAAGCCGAGACTGAAATGACTAGTCCTCAATAACGCCTGTTTCCTGCCAAGCCGAGACTGAAATGACTAGTCCTCATTAACACCTGTTTCCTGCCAAGCCGAGACTGAAATGACTAGTCCTCAATAACACGTGTTTCCTGCCAAGCCGAGACTGGAATGACTAGTCCTCAATAACACCTGTTTCCTGCCAAGCCGAGACTGAAATGACTAGTCCTCAATAACACCTGTTTCCTGCCAAGCCGAGACTGAAATGACTAGTCCTCAATAACACCTGTTTCCTGCCAAGCCGAGACTGGAATGACTAGTCCTCATTAACACCTGTTTCCTGCCAAGCCGAGACTGAAATGACTAGTCCTCAATAACACCTGTTTCCTGCCAAGCCGAGACTGGAATGACTAGTCCTCAATAACACCTGTTTCCTGCCAAGCCGAGACTGAAATGACTAGTCCTCAATAACACCTGTTTCCTCCCAAGCCGAGACTGAAATGACTAGTCCTAAATAACACCTGTCCCGCCAGGCCTGGGAACCCTAAATATGGACCATACCATTATTAACCAATCATCAAGTAGCATGTTTAATGTGGACCATACCATTATTAACCAATCATCAAATGGCTGGTTATTTATGTAAGGCATGTCTCTAGATTATGTGATGAGATCATAGGACGATCGTCACACACACACTGTACGTACGGCTGTGGAATAATGTAAACTAGATGTTCATTATATCTGGCTCTAAGGACCGTGTACGAAAGTCTGTGGTAGAAAATGTTTTGTGTGTTTCCTTGCACTGTTGCTAACCTCAAACTCTTGTGTGTGTGTTTGTTTTTAGATTCTCCTGTGTCTAAGTCTGGTCCTGGGTACTCCGGAGCTCCACGCATCCAGAGGCAGGAGCAGGTCATCCACCACTCCCCCAAGAAGAGCTCCCAGGTCAGGCTTCACTCTGCACGACACTCCCCTGTCCTCACCTCGACCAGGGTGGAGGACCATACGTACTTCTTAAGCCACCTGATGAACCATTTGGGTTGCATGTGAATAGTCCAAAGTGTCTTTATCTCCTCATCTCCTCTACTTCATCTGCTCTAAGCACCTGAAGACATGTTCTCTTGTCCAGGTCTTTCAGATCACTGCAGATGAAGGATATCACTGATCTGAG
>CM059796.1:33492500-33520000 GCA_030435695.1 Brachymystax lenok tsinlingensis
GCCCCTCATCCAAGTAACCCACACCAGATACAGCCTGGCCCTCATCCAGGTAACCCACACCAGATACAGCCTGGCCCTCATCCAGGTAACCCACACCAGATACAGCCTGGCCCTCTATCCAGACCCTCATCCAGGTAACCCACACCAGATACAGCCTGGCCCTCATCCAGGTAACCCACACCAGATACAGCCTGGCCCTCTATCCAGACCCTCATCCAGGTAACCCACACCAGATACAGCCTGGCCCTCTATCCAGACCCTCATCCAGGTAACCCACACCAGATACAGCCTACCCCTCACCCAGGTAACCCACACCAGATACAGCCTGGCCCTCTATCCAGACCCTCATCCAGGTAACCCACACCAGATACAGCCTGGCCCTCACCCAGGTAACCCACACCAGATACAGCCTGGCCCTCTATCCAGACCCTCATTCAGGTAACCCACACCAGATACAGCCTGGCCCTCTATCCAGACCCTCATTCAGGTAACCCACACCAGATACAGCCTGGCCCTCATCCAGGTAACCCACACCAGATACAGCCTGGCCCTCATCCAGGTAACCCACACCAGATACAGCCTGGCCCTCATCCAGGTAACCCACACCAGATACAGCCTGGCCCTCTATCCAGACCCTCATCCAGGTAACCCACACCAGATACAGCCTGGCCCTCATCCAGGTAACCCACACCAGATACAGCCTGGCCCTCTATCCAGACCCTCATCCAGGTAACCCACACCAGATACAGCCTGGCCCTCTATCCAGACCCTCATCCAGGTAACCCACACCAGATACAGCTTGGCCCTCACCCAGGTAACCCACACCAGATACAGCCTGGCCCTCTATCCAGACCCTCATCCAGGTAACCCACACCAGATACAGCCTGGCCCTCACCCAGGTAACCCACACCAGATACAGCCTGGCCCTCTATCCAGACCCTCATCCAGGTAACCCACACCAGATACAGCCTGCCCCTCATCCAGGTAACCCACACCAGATACAGCCTGGCCCTCTATCCAGACCCTCATCCAGGTAACCCACACCAGATACAGCCTGCCCCTCATCCAGGTAACCCACACCAGATACAGCCTGGCCCTCTATCCAGACCCTCATCCAGGTAACCCACACCAGATACAGCCTGCCCCTCATCCAATTAACCCACACCAGATACAGCCTGGCCCTCATCCAGGTAACCCACACCAGATACAGCCTGGCCCTCTATCCAGACCCTCATCCAGGTAACCCACACCAGATACAGCCTGGCCCTCATTCAGGTAACCCACACCAGATACAGCCTGGCCCTCTATCCAGACCCTCATTCAGGTAACCCACACCAGATACAGCCTGGCCCTCACCCAGGTAACCCACACCAGATACAGCCTGACCCTCTATCCAGACCCTCATTCAGATAACCCACACCAGATACAGCCTGGCCTTCATCCAGGTAACCCACACCAGATACAGCCCGGCCCTCATCCAGGTAACCCACACCAGATACAGCCTGGCCTTCTATCCAGACCCTCATCCAGGTAACCCACACCAGATACAGCCTGCCCCTCATCCAAGTAACCCACACCAGATACAGCCTGGCCCTCTATCCAGACCCTCATCCAGGTAACCCACACCAGATACAGCCTGGCCCTCTATCCAGACCCTCATTCAGGTAACCCAGACCAGATACAGCCTGGCCCTCTATCCAGACCCTCATTCAGGTAACCCACACCAGATACAGCCTGGCCCTCACCCAGGTAACCCACACCAGATACAGCCTGACCCTCTATCCAGACCCTCATCCAGGTAACCCACACCAGATACAGCCTACCCCTCACCCAGGTAACCCACACCAGATACAGCCTAGCCCTCTATCCAGACCCTCATCCAGGTAACCCACACCAGATACAGCTTGGCCCTCACCCAGGTAACCCACACCAGATACAGCCTGACCCTCTATCCAAACCCTCATTCAGGTAACCCACACCAGATACAGCCTGGCCCTCACCCAGGTACCCCACACCAGATACAGCCTGACCCTCTATCCAGACCCTCATTCAGATAACCCACACCAGATACAGCCTGGCCCTCATCCAGGTAACCCACACCAGATACAGCCTGGCCCTCATCCAGGTAACCCACACCAGATACAGCCTGGCCCTCATCCAGGTAACCCACACCAGATACAGCCTGGCCCTCATCCAGGTAACCCACACCAGATACAGCCTGGCCCTCACCCAGGTACCCCACACCAGATACAGCCTGACCCTCTATCCAGACCCTCATTCAGATAACCCACACCAGATACAGCCTGGCCCTCATCCAGGTAACCCACACCAGATACAGCCTGGCCCTCTATCCAGGTAACCCACACCAGATACAGCCTGGCCCTCACCCAGGTAACCCACACCAGATACAGCCTGGCCCTCTATCCAGACCCTCATCCAGGTAACCCACACCAGATACAGCCTGGCCCTCACCCAGGTAACCCACACCAGATACAGCCTGGCCCTCTATCCAGACCCTCATCCAGGTAACCCACACCAGATACAGCCTGCCCCTCATCCAGGTAACCCACACCAGATACAGCCTGGCCCTCTATCCAGACCCTCATCCAGGTAACCCACACCAGATACAGCCTGCCCCTCATCCAAGTAACCCACACCAGATACAGCCTGGCCCTCATCCAGGTAACCCACACCAGATACAGCCTGGCCCTCTATCCAGACCCTCATTCAGGTAACCCACACCAGATACAGCCTGGCCCTCACCCAGGTAACCCACACCAGATACAGCCTGACCCTCTATCCAGACCCTCATTCAGATAACCCACACCAGATACAGCCTGGCCTTCATCCAGGTAACCCACACCAGATACAGCCTGGCCTTCATCCAGGTAACCCACACCAGATACAGCCTGGCCCTCATCCAGGTAACCCACACCAGATACAGCCTGGCCCTCTATCCAGACCCTCATCCAGGTAACCCACACCAGATACAGCCTGGCCCTCATCCAGGTAACCCACACCAGATACAGCCTGGCCCTCTATCCAGACCCTCATCCAGGTAACCCACACCAGATACAGCCTGGCCCTCATCCAGGTAACCCACACCAGATACAGCCTGGCCCTCTATCCAGACCCTCATCCAGGTAACCCACACCAGATACAGCCTGGCCCTCTATCCAGACCCTCATCCAGGTAACCCACACCAGATACAGCTTGGCCCTCACCCAGGTAACCCACACCAGATACAGCCTGGCCCTCTATCCAGACCCTCATCCAGGTAACCCACACCAGATACAGCCAGACCCTCATCCAGGTAACCCACACCAGATACAGCCTGGCCCTCACCCAGGTAACCCACACCAGATACAGCCTGGCCCTCTATCCAGACCCTCATCCAGGTAACCCACACCAGATACAGCCTGCCCCTCATCCAGGTAACCCACACCAGATACAGCCTGCCCCTCTATCCAGACCCTCATCCAGGTAACCCACACCAGATACAGCCTGGCCCTCACCCAGGTAACCCACACCAGATACAGCCTGGCCCTCTATCCAGACCCTCATCCAGGTAACCCACACCAGATACAGCCTGCCCCTCATCCAGGTAACCCACACCAGATACAGCCTGGCCCTCTATCCAGACCCTCATCCAGGTAACCCACACCAGATACAGCCTGCCCCTCATCCAATTAACCCACACCAGATCCAGCCTGGCCCTCATCCAGGTAACCCACACCAGATACAGCCCGGCCCTCTATCCAGACCCTCATCCAGGTAACCCACACCAGATACAGCCTGGCCCTCATTCAGGTAACCCACACCAGATACAGCCTGGCCTCTGTCCAGACCCTCATTCAGGTAACCACACCAGATACATACCCAGCCTGGCCCTCACCCAGGTAACCCACACCAGATACAGCCTGACCCTCTGTCCAGACCCTCATTCAGATAACCCACACCAGATACAGCCTGGCCTTCATCCAGGTAACCCACACCAGATACAGCCTGGCCTTCATCCAGGTAACCCACACCAGATACAGCCTGGCCCTCTATCCAGACCCTCATTCAGGTAAACCACACCAGATACAGCCTGGCCCTCACCCAGGTAACCCACACCAGATACAGCCTGACCCTCTATCCAGACCCTCATTCAGATAACCCACACCAGATACAGCCTGGCCCTCTATCCAGACCCTCATTCAGGTAACCCACACCAGATACAGCCTGGCCCTCATCCAGGTAACCCACACCAGATACAGCCTGGCCCTCTATCCAGACCCTCATCCAGGTAACCCACACCAGATACAGCCTGGCCCCCTCACCCAGGTAACCCACACCAGATACAGCCTGGCCCTCTATCCAGACCCTCATCCAGGTAACCCACACCAGATACAGCCTGGCCCTCTATCCAGACCCTCATCCAGGTAACCCACACCAGATACAGCTTGGCCCTCACCCAGGTAACCCACACCAGATACAGCCTGGCCCTCTATCCAGACCCTCATCCAGGTAACCCACACCAGATACAGCCTGGCCCTCATCCAGGTAACCCACACCAGATACAGCCTGGCCCTCTATCCAGACCCTCATTCAGGTAACCCACACCAGATACAGCCTAGCCCTCTATCCAGACCCTCATTCAGGTAACCCACACCAGATACAGCCTGGCCCTCATCCAGGTAACCCACACCAGATACAGCCTGACCCTCTATCCAGACCCTCATCCAGGTAACCCACACCAGATACAGCCTGGCCCTCATCCAGGTAACCCACACCAGATACAGCCTGGCCCTCTATCCAGACCCTCATCCAGGTAACCCACACCAGATACAGCCTGGCCCTCATCCAGGTAACCCACACCAGATACAGCCTGGCCCTCTATCCAGACCCTCATCCAGGTAACCCACACCAGATACAGCCTGGCCCTCATCCAGGTAACCCACACCAGATACAGCCTGGCTTCATCCAGGTAACCCACACCAGATACAGCCTGGCCCTCATCCAGGTAACCCACACCAGATACAGCCTGGCCCTCTATCCAGACCCTCATCCAGGTAACCCACACCAGATACAGCCTGGCCCTCATCCAGGTAACCCACACCAGATACAGCCTGGCCCTCATCCAGGTAACCCACACCAGATACAGCCTGGCCCTCATCCAGGTAACCCACACCAGATACAGCCTGGGCCCTCATCCAGGTAACCCACACCAGATACAGCCTGGCCCTCTATCCAGACCCTCATCCAGGTAACCCACACCAGATACAGCCTGGCCCTCATCCAGGTAACCCACACCAGATACAGCCTGGCCCTCTATCCAGACCCTCATCCAGGTAACCCACACCAGATACAGCCTGGCCTCATCCAGGTACCAGATACAGCCTGGCCCTCATCCAGGTAACCCACACCAGATACAGCCTGGCCCTCATCCAGGTAACCCACACCAGATACAGCCTGGCCCTCTATCCAGACCCTCATCCAGGTAACCCACACCAGATACAGCCTGGCCCTCTATCCAGACCCTCATTCCAGGTAACCCACACCAGATACAGCCTGGCCCTCTGTCCAGACCCTCATCCAGGTAACCCACACCAGATACAGCCTGGCCCTCATCCAGGTAACCCACACCAGATACAGCCTGGCCCTCTATCCAGACCCTCATCCAGGTAACCCACACCAGATACAGCCTGGCCCTCATCCAGGTAACCCACACCAGATACAGCCTGGCCCTCATCCAGGTAACCCACACCAGATACAGCCTGGCCCTCTATCCAGACCCTCATCCAGGTAACCCACACCAGATACAGCCTGGCCCTCATCCAGGTAACCCACACCAGATACAGCCTGGCCCTCTATCATTCAGGTAACCCACACCAGATACAGCCTGCAGACCCTCATCCAGGTAACCCACACCAGATACAGCCTGCCCCCTCACCCAGGTAACCCACACCAGATACAGCCTGGCCCTCTATCCAGACCCTCATTCAGGTAACCCACACCAGATACAGCCTGGCCCTCATCCAGGTAACCCACACCAGATACAGCCTGGCCCTCATCCAGGTAACCCACACCAGATACAGCCTGGCCCTCATCCAGGTAACCCACACCAGATACAGCCTGGCCCTCTATCCAGACCCTCATCCAGGTAACCCACACCAGATACAGCCTGGCCCTCATCCAGGTAACCCACACCAGATACAGCCTGGCCTCTATCCAGACCCTCATTCAGGTAACCCACACCAGATACAGCCTGGCCCTCATCCAGGTAACCCACACCAGATACAGCCTGGCCCTCATCCAGGTAACCCACACCAGATACAGCCTGGCCCTCATCCAGGTAACCCACACCAGATACAGCCTGGCCCTCTATCCAGACCCTCATCCAGGTAACCCACACCAGATACAGCCTGGCCCTCTCACCCAGGTAACCCACACCAGATACAGCCTGGCCCTCTATCCAGACCCTCATCCAGGTAACCCACACCAGATACAGCCTGGCCCTCATCCAGGTAACCCACACCAGATACAGCCTGGCCCTCTATCCAGACCCTCATCCAGGTAACCCACACCAGATACAGCCTGGCCCTCTATCCAGACCCTCATCCAGGTAACCCACACCAGATACAGCCTGGCCCTCACCCAGGTAACCCACACCAGATACAGCCTGGCCCTCTATCCAGACCCTCATCCAGGTAACCCACACCAGATACAGCCTGGCCCTCATCCAGGTAACCCACACCAGATACAGCCTGGCCCTCTATCCAGACCCTCATTCAGGTAACCCACACCAGATACAGCCTGCCCCTCTATCCAGACCCTCATTCAGGTAACCCACACCAGATACAGCCTGGCCCTCATCCAGGTAACCCACACCAGATACAGCCTGACCCTCTATCCAGACCCTCATCCAGGTAACCCACACCAGATACAGCCTGGCCCTCATCCAGGTAACCCACACCAGATACAGCCTGGCCCTCTATCCAGACCCTCATCCAGGTAACCCACACCAGATACAGCCTGGCCCTCATCCAGGTAACCCACACCAGATACAGCCTGGCCCTCTATCCAGATACCCTCATCCAGGTAACCCACACCAGATACAGCCTGGCCCTCACCCAGGTAACCCACACCAGATACAGCCTGACCTCTATCCAGACCCTCATTCAGGTAACCCACACCAGATACAGCCTGGCCCTCACCCAGGTAACCCACACCAGATACAGCCTGGCCCTCTATCCAGACACCAGATACAGCCTGGCCCTCACCCAGGTAACCCACACCAGATACAGCCTGGCCCTCTATCCAGACCCTCATCCAGGTAACCCACACCAGATACAGCCTGGCCCTCATCCAGGTAACCCACACCAGATACAGCCTGGCCCTCTATCCAGACCCTCATCCAGGTAACCCACACCAGATACAGCCTGGCCCTCTATCCAGACCCTCATTCAGGTAACCCACACCAGATACAGCCTGGCCCTCTATCCAGACCCTCATTCAGGTAACCCACACCAGATACAGCCTGGCCCTCATCCAGGTAACCCACACACCAGATACAGCCTGGCCTCTATCCAGACCCTCATCCAGGTAACCCACACCAGATACAGCCTACACCAGATACAGCCTGGCCCTCATCCAGGTAACCCACACCAGATACAGCCTGGCCCTCTATCCAGACCCTCATCCAGGTAACCCACACCAGATACAGCCTGGCCCTCATTCAGGTAACCCACACCAGATACAGCCTGGCCCTCTATCCAGACCCTCATTCAGGTAACCCACACCAGATACAGCCTGGCCCTCACCCAGGTAACCCACACCAGATACAGCCTGACCCTCTATCCAGACCCTCATTCAGATAACCCACACCAGATACAGCCTGGCCTTCATCCAGGTAACCCACACCAGATACAGCCTGGCCTTCATCCAGGTAACCCACACCAGATACAGCCTGGCCCTCATCCAGGTAACCCACACCAGATACAGCCTGGCCCTCTATCCAGACCCTCATCCAGGTAACCCACACCAGATACAGCCTGGCCCTCATCCAGGTAACCCAGACCAGATACAGCCTGGCCCTCTATCCAGACCCTCATTCAGGTAACCCACACCAGATACAGCCTGGCCCTCTATCCAGACCCTCATCCAGGTAACCCACACCAGATACAGCCTACCCCTCACCCAGGTAACCCACACCAGATACAGCCTGGCCCTCTATCCAGACCCTCATCCAGGTAACCCACACCAGATACAGCCTGGCCCTCACCCAGGTAACCCACACCAGATACAGCCTGGCCCTCTATCCAGACCCTCATTCAGATAACCCACACCAGATACAGCCTGGCCCTCACCCAGGTACCCCACACCAGATACAGCCTGACCCTCTATCCAGACCCTCATTCAGATAACCCACACCAGATACAGCCTGGCCCTCATCCAGGTAACCCACACCAGATACAGCCTGGCCCTCATCCAGGTAACCCACACCAGATACAGCCTGGCCCTCTATCCAGACCCTCATCCAGGTAACCCACACCAGATACAGCCTGGCCCTCTATCCAGACCCTCATCCAGGTAACCCACACCAGATACAGCCTGGCCCTCTATCCAGACCCTCATCCAGGTAACTCCACACCAGATACAGCCTGGCCCTCATCCAGGTAACCCACACCAGATACAGCCTGGCCCTCATCCAGGTAACCCACACCAGATACAGCCTGGCCCTCTATCCAGACCCTCATCCAGGTAACCCACACCAGATACAGCCTGGCCCTCTATCCAGACCCTCATCCAGGTAACCCACACCAGATACAGCCTGGCCCTCATCCAGGTAACCCACACCAGATACAGCCTGGCCCTCTATCCAGACCCTCATTCAGGTAACCCACACCAGATACAGCCTGGCCCTCACCCAGGTACCCCACACCAGATACAGCCTGACCCTCTATCCAGACCCTCATTCAGATAACCCAAACCAGATACAGCCTGGCCCTCATCCAGGTAACCCACACCAGATACAGCCTGGCCCTCATCCAGGTAACCCACACCAGATACAGCCTGGCCCTCTATCCAGACCCTCATCCAGGTAACTCCACACCAGATACAGCCTGGCCCTCTATCCAGACCCTCATCCAGGTAACCCACACCAGATACAGCCTGGCCCTCATCCAGGTAACCCACACCAGATACAGCCTGGCCCTCATCCAGGTAACCCACACCAGATACAGCCTGGCCCTCTATCCAGACCCTCATCCAGGTAACCCACACCAGATACAGCCTGGCCCTCTATCCAGACCCTCATCCAGGTAACCCACACCAGATACAGCCTGGCCCTCATCCAGGTAACCCACACCAGATACAGCCTGGCCCTCACCCAGGTAACCCACACCAGATACAGCCTGGCCCTCTATCCAGACCCTCATTCAGGTAACCCACACTTCCGCTCCATTCATGTTGACAGTGGCAGCAGTATTTTGTTAAATTATTTCCCAAACATTTTAATCCTGCTTGACATGCAGCTGTTGAAATAGACTGCAAGTATTTGAAATAGTTTATTCTGCTTGAAGATACGGTGCGTGTTTCCATCCTAACTACTCATAGTTGTTACTAGATGTGTTATTAGATGATGCCAGATCTCACATCCTGACTACTCATAGTTATTACTAGATGTGTTATTAGATGGTGCCAGATCTCACATCCTGACTACTCATAGTTATTACTAGATGTGTTATTAGATGGTGCCAGATCTCACATCCTGACTACTCATAGTTATTACTAGATGTGTTATTAGATGGTGCCAGATCTCACATCCTGACTACTCATAGTTATTCCTAGATGTGTTATTAGATGGTGCCAGATCTCACATCCTGACTACTCATAGTTATTACTAGATGTGTTATTAGATGATGCCAGATATCACATCCTGACTACTCATAGTTATTACTAGATGTTTTATTAGATGGTGCCAGATCTCACATCCTGACTACTCATAGTTATTACTAGATGTGTTATTAGATGGTGCCAGATCTCACATCCTGACTACTCATAGTTATTACTAGATGTGTTATTAGATGATGCCAGATCTCACATCCTGACTACTCATAGTTATTACTAGATGTGTTATTAGATGGTGCCAGATCTCACATCCTGACTACTCATAGTTTTTACTAGATGTGTTATTAGATGGTGCCAGATCTCACATCCTGACTACTCATAGTTATTACTAGATGTGTTATTAGATGGTGCCAGATCTCACATCCTGACTACTCATAGTTATTACTAGATGTGTTATTAGATGGTGCCAGATCTCACATCCTGACTACTCATAGTTATTACTAGATGTGTTATTAGATGGTGCCAGATCTCACATCCTGACTACTCATAGTTATTACTAGATGTGTTATTAGATGATGCCAGATCTCACATCCTGACTACTCATAGTTATTACTAGATGTGTTATTAGATGGTGCCAGATCTCACATCCTGACTACTCATAGTTATTACTAGATGTGTTATTAGATGATGCCAGATCTCACATCCTGACTACTCATAGTTATTACTAGATGTGTTATTAGATGGTGCCAGATCTCACATCCTGACTACTCATAGTTATTACTAGATGTGTTATTAGATGGTGCCAGATCTCACATCCTGACTACTCATAGTTATTACTAGATGTGTTATTAGATGGTGCCAGATCTCACATCCTGACTACTCATAGTTATTACTAGATGTGTTATTAGATGATGCCAGATCTCACATCCTGACTACTCATAGTTATTACTAGATGTGTTATTAGATGGTGCCAGATCTCACATCCTGACTACTCATAGTTATTACTAGATGTGTTATTAGATGGTGCCAGATCTCACATCCTGACTACTCATAGTTTTTACTAGATGTGTTATTAGATGATGCCAGATCTCACATCCTGACTACTCATAGTTATTACTAGATGTGTTATTAGATGGTGCCAGATCTCACATCCTGACTACTCATAGTTATTACTAGATGTGTTATTAGATGATGCCAGATCTCACATCCTGACTACTCATAGTTATTACTAGATGTGTTATTAGATGGTGCCAGATCTCACATCCTGACTACTCATAGTTATTACTAGATGTGTTATTAGATGGTGCCAGATCTCACATCCTGACTACTCATAGTTATTACTAGATGTGTTATTAGATGGTGCCAGATCTCACATCCTGACTACTCATAGTTATTACTAGATGTGTTATTAGATGATGCCAGATCTCACATCCTGACTACTCATAGTTATTACTAGATGTGTTATTAGATGGTGCCAGATCTCACATCCTGACTACTCATAGTTATTACTAGATGTGTTATTAGATGGTGCCAGATCTCACATCCTGACTACTCATAGTTTTTACTAGATGTGTTGTTAGATGATGCCAGATCTCACATCCTGACTACTCATAGTTATTCCTAGATGTGTTATTAGATGGTGCCAGATCTCACATCCTGACTACTCATAGTTATTACTAGATGTGTTATTAGATGGTGCCAGATCTCACATCCTGACTACTCATAGTTATTACTAGATGTGTTATTAGATGGTGCCAGATCTCACATCCTGACTACTCATAGTTATTACTAGATGTGTTATTAGATGATGCCAGATATCACATCCTGACTACTCATAGTTATCACTAGATGTGTTATTAGATGATGCCAGATGTCATGTGGTCGGATGTGTGTTCGTCACTCTTCCCCCAGTGAGGGTCCTGCAGGTTTGGAGAGGAAGTTGACCAAGCTGGAAGCCATGGTTAGGATGCTGCAGGATGACCTGAAGAAGGTAACACACCAGCACACACACACACACACACACACACACACACACACACACATACACACACACCAGCGCACACACCAGCACACACCAGCACACACACACACCAGCACACCAGCACACACACACACACACCAGCACACACACACACACACACAACATAAGTCTCCCTTCTCTCTGTCGTCGTTTCAGCAAATTGATGGGAAAAATGGCCATCAATAACCACACAAGTCAATAGATGCACTTAACTCCGAAACGAACCATGAAAACAACAAGGCTCAAACTAATGGACTCCTCTGGATGAACAGATCGGTGTGTGTGTGTACTGGTGCTCACAGAAATACACAACGCACACTCAAACTTCTGCTCAAGCCACTGTCCTTTCTGAAACTCGAGCTGCCTCCGCTCTTTACGTTTGTCAAAGCTGCCTACTGTTTTCTCTTAGTACAGCCAGGTATCTGCATATCATGGCTCAGGGATATGGGCAATGAGTGTTGGAACAAACTTGGTCACACACAGTTTTCTGTCCTTTTAGTTTTTAGCGAATCAACAATTTTAGCTACAATCTGTTATACAATGTTGCTCAACTCTCTCCCTCCTCTATCCCTCCTCTCCCTCCTTTTATTCTCTCTCTCCCTGCCCCCCTCTCCCTCTATCCCTCTCACCCTCCATCTCTCCCCCTCCCTTCTCTCTCACCCTCCTTCTCCCTCTCCTTTCCTTCCCTCCTTGTAGGAGCGTGAGGAGAAGCAGCGTCTCCATCTACAGATCAAGATGCTCTGGGAAGATAACCAGCGGCTGCAGGAGGAGTCCCAGAGCTCTGCTGCCAAACTCAAGAAGTTCACAGAGTGGGTTTTCAACACCATCGACATGAACTGAGACAGAGAGAGACAGGAGAGGAGAGGGGAGGAAGAGAAGGAGAATGTGATGAGAGGGAGAAGAGGAGGAGAGAGTGAGGCGAGGAAGAGGACTTTTCAACTGGAGGGAGAAGAGGAAGAGGAGGAAGAGTGAGAAGAGGAAGAGCGGAAGTGATTGTCCTTGACTCTAGCCAAACAAAGGGACCAGTGCCAACCACTCCAAAATAATTTCCTCTTGTCCCTGGAACTCGCTGAAGGACTTATTCCAGCCCCCATGTCTCCTTCTTACCTTCGGTCTTCAGTTCCCTTCTCACACTCAGGACCAGAGCCTAGAAGGACAATGTTCTTGTGTTAAATAATACTGTCCTCACACGCATTGGCTGAGGAGGTGTGTATTTGTGATGTGATTTCAGTACTGCCCAGAAATGCTGTAGCTCAGAAGACTTGAGCGTTCCCCCCCCTCGTCTCGTCGTCTCCTCCTACAGTGTCTGAGCTGACTTCACTCTGGGGGTGGTAGGAAGAGAGAGAGTTATGTTTACCCAGATAGCCACAGTGTCTGTACAGTACATCTCTTCAGCTGAGGCCTCAGAACATAGACCACACTACCTGTAACAGCCCCTGTGGAAACTGGAATCGCTCCTCTCTCTTTCCTCTCCTTCCCTCTCCCTCTCCTTCCCCCTCTCCTTCCCTCTCTCCTCCCTCTCCTTCCCTCTCCTTCCCTCTCTCCTCCCTCTCCCTCTCCTTCCCTCTCTCCTCCCTCTCCCTCTCCTTCCCTCTCTCCTCCCTCTCCCTCTCCTTCCCTCTCTCCTCCCTCTCCTCCCTCTCCCTCTCCTTCCCTCTCTCCTCCCTCTCCCTCTCCTTCCCCCTCCTCTCCTTCCTTCTCTCCTCCCTCTCCAAACCCTGACTCATCTAATGCTATCTCTGTCTACACGATTCCAATAAACAGGTAGACAGACGGAGGGAATAGACAGACAGCCCTGCCTGTTGTTTTCTGTCCAATCACATTCCTCCTACCTACAAGGGAACAAACATACAGATCTTCAGCCATTTCTATTGGAACATCCAAGTAGAGAGAATGAAGACCCAGGTACCTACTGGGCTAACTAGGTGTCTATGGAATACTAGACATTCTGACCAAGGGATTGTATCTGTACTGCTTTGGACCAGGGCATTGAGAGGCATGTGCTTCTAACATCTGAAAGAGAACTTTGCAATAGTCTGGAAAACTGTATTTTGGCAGTTTGAGTTTTGTCCATCCCCCCCTCCCACCATATTGCCATCCAACTAGTCTCATTGACCAGTAATGTGTTAGGTCCGAGCCCAGATACCTAGCACTCCAAGCTACCCACTAAACCACACACACACTCTGAACACCCCCAAACCATATCTGACCCCCCCAAACCACACACAAACTCTGAACCCCTCAAACCACACTCTGACCCCCAAACCACACTCTGACCCCCAAAACCACATCTGACCCCCCCAAAACCACATCTGCCCCCCCAAAACCACACTCTGACCCCCAAAACCACATCTGCCCCCCCAAAACCACACTCTGCCCCCCCAAAACCACACTCTGACCCCCCAAAACCACACTCTGACCCCCTCAGAAACATCCGGCATCCTCAATCTCAGAATCCCTTGTAGGTGCTTGTGACACTTTGACCAAGCCTGACAGCAAAACTTAATTCCCACGGCCCTTAAAAACCAAGTCAACAGCAGAGATGCCATGATCGGATGACATGGCTGAAACCAGGAGTATATTGCTAGTAGAACGGTGTCTTAAAAGCAATAAGCACGGAGCATAACCAGACTTCCTGTTCCTTTTACAAGGGACGTTCTGAGGACCAGTAGGTTTGAAACGGTCATCTTACTCCAAGCAGAGTTATGGAATAGCAATGGGCCGTCTTCAGCCTTTTGGTGTGCGGGCGCGGTGAAGAACATAAGGAAAAAGAGGATTCTTCTCTTTCACGTCACAATCTCAAGGAATGTGATTCACTTCTAATCGTTTTAATCGGGATTTCTTTTTTTTTTTTTTGGGGGAGGGGGTTTATTTATTTCTTTGTATTATAAAAATCCATAAATAAGTTGTTCTTATTGCGTACAGTACAACTGAAGCCGTCAGTGTTTAGTTTTCTCTTAGAAAATGGCTTTGATTCTTTCCGTTCTTGCTTTTAAAGCCTGACATTATGGTTTCTACTAGCTCTGGTCCAGGGCATTTTGTGCATGTTCCTCCGCTCCTGTTAGTAGAGAAACATGCACTTACACCATGGACCAGAGCTAGCTTCCTATATTATTAATATCTCGTTTCGTGGTGCCAGAGCCTGCTGTTGTGTTGCTTACAGTGCCCTCCAGTGGTGAAAAGTGGAAGTGTCACTCAACATAAAATAATCAATGTGCTACCATGATCCATCCACTGTGTATTGAAACACCTCTATAGTCTCTATAGTCAGAAACTACAGTCTTTTATTCAATTCAACCCCCCCAGATAAAGGAAGAAATGATAACTATGTGATTCAATCTGAACCCCTCAACATTGGCAAGCTACTCTAGCTGCAACACAGGTGACTGAGAGCAATAGAGTACAGTATATGTTGTTGTTGTTGTTTGGGTGTGAATGAATGTGTTAGTTTCAATCTATCCCCATGTAGTCTGTATTCTTCATCCACTGATGGGGAGACATAACTTTGGTCCTGGCTTGTCTTCTAGCCCAACTCCTATGGTAACAGTTGGCAAGACGGCACAACCCGGGGCCCGGGATCAGGCTAGGAGAGCAGGAATCAACCTATGACACCTGTATCACTAATATAATGGACAGCTACCATTTTACCTGGTATAACACGCACACACACACACACACACACACTTCAACGTGTCAAGTTTCTTTGAAGCTGTTGCTAGGCTGTTGCTAGGCCAGTGTATTATAATAAAGGAGCAGTCTGTCCTTCCGCCTCCGTAGAGACACTGTTACATAAGACCGGCAGACAGACAGACACCAGGACGGGGCAGGGAGGGAAACACTTAGTCATCACTCAGGTGTGTGTCTGTGTCCCTTTTGCTGTGTGTGTGTGTGTGTGTGTGTGTGTGTCCCTTGCTGTGTGTATTTGTGTGTCCTTTGTGTGTGTGTGTGTCCCTTGTGTCCCTTGCTGTGTGTGTGTGTGTGTGTCCCTTGCTGTGTGTGTCAGTGTGTCAGTGTGTGTGTGTGTCAGTGTGTGTGTGTCTGTGTGTGTGTGTGTGTCCCTTGTGTCAGTGTGAGTGTGTGTGTCCCTTGTGTCAGTGTGTGTGTGTGTGTGTGTGTGTGTGTGTGTGTGTCAGTGT
Organism: Brachymystax lenok tsinlingensis; assembly: GCA_030435695.1. Lineage (NCBI taxonomy): Eukaryota > Metazoa > Chordata > Actinopteri > Salmoniformes > Salmonidae > Brachymystax > Brachymystax lenok. The sequence goes on from CM059796.1 coordinate 33,508,491, forward strand.
GTATGTGTGTGTGATGGGTATTGCTGAACAGCCAGCCCCATATTCCCTCTACCTCCTTTAACCTCTGTTGGGGTGAGGGGTCTCTGACCTTTAACCTCTGTTGGGGTGAGGGGTCTCTGACCTTTAACCTCTGTTGGGGTGAGGGGTCTCTGACCTTTAACCTCTGTTGGGGTGAGGGGGTCTCCTTTCTATTTGTAAAATATTCCTCCAGGGATTACACCCCAGTACTGAAAACCTAATGAGTAGTCACCCGAAGCTCACCGTGTTCAGTAAGTGAGCGTGCTAGCATGTAGCCTGAGCTAGCTAGAGACAGCTCCAGAACTGTGAAGTGGGGCTTAGAATGTTTAGAACAATGGTGAAGTATCAAGTTCTGAGATGGAGACTCTGTGTCTGTCCGTCTGAAGAGAATGGATCTAGAGAGAGGCCGTGTCTGAGTCTCGGTTCTGTTGTAGGAATCGTCCAACCCACCTTATCCCTTCCCTTACAGTACCAGTGACTGATGAAGAACATTAGTCCATGTTGAAATGAGATATTTCTAGATTTTATTGCCGTAGTTTTGTACTCTGTTGTACTCTGAAAGTAATACATGACAAACTATCACGTAAGGGCAGAGGGGTTGGAGTTTTGAGTTCCACGTTCTCGTACGCACACACACACACAGTCGCGCACACACATTCTTTCTCTCTCTTGCCTTGATACAGTACCAGGCCTATTCCTCCATTCTGAATGTTCCGACACGTTACTCTTCACTTTTTCAAGTATTTTATTTTGCTGTTCTGTTGTTCCTTCTGTTCTGTTGTTCCTTCTGTTCTGTTGTTCCTTCTGTTCGGTTGTTCCTTCTGTTCGGTTGTTCCTTCTGTTCTGTTGTTCCTTCTGTTCGGTTGTTCCTTGTGTTCGGTTGTTCATTTTGTTCGACTGTTCTTTCTATTCTGTTAAGACATTTAGAAAACAAGAACAAGAAATTCTGGGAGTGTGAATGTAACAATGTTTTGTAATTATATTTTTAGTTTCCAAACGTTTTTTAAAAAGGGATCTTTGCAGATTGTTTTGTACAAATGATTGTTGCGACTGGATAGTATCAAATGTGTATGAAAACCACTCCTGTATGTATGTTATCTAAACGTACTTTATTTCTCTCTGATTACATCCCAAATGGCACCCTATTCCCTATCTAGTGCACTACTTGTTTGAAGTAGTGCACTAGATGGGGAATAGGGTGCCATTTGGTACGTGTTGTCATTGTTGCTGGTACTGTAGTATTGTAATGGCTTAAGTAGGGGTTTATGGGGGACAGTATTCTGTTGGAAACATGGGCCCTGATTCTAGGTAAACAAATTACCGTGAAGAAATCAAACCGTTTTGAATTTAATGCACATACAAAAAAAATAACATGGTTGTTAATGAACAAAGTACTGTTTACATCCAATGTTTGTAAAATGTAGAGGTGTATAATAGAGACATTTTCAGTGGTCATCACATTATTAAAGTTTTTTGAATTAAAATCGATCTTAATTTGAGACGCAGTTTTCTGTTATAGTGTGGGAGGAGAGCGACTGCTTTTGTTTGATGCTTGCGTAGAGGTGTGTGTGTGTGTGTGTGTGCGTGCGTGCGTGCGCGTGTGCGCTCACAATGCCGTTGCTTACTGGTCCAACAAATTTATTTATCTGCCAATAGATTAAAGGCGTCCAGAAGTGTTCATGTGTTTCACTTTCCTTTGTGAATTAAGCGAGAGCTCTATTTCGAGTGACTGTTTTATTGTTTATGCTGCTGGAGTCTTGCCTCTCTCTCTCTCTCTCTCTCTCTCTCTCTCTCTCTCTCTCTCTCTCTCTCTCTCTCTCTCTCTCTCTCTCTCTCTCTCTCTCTCTCTCTCTCTCTCTCTCTCTCTCTCTCTCTCTCTCTCTCTCTCTCTCTCTATACACTCACACCCAGCTCAGTTTCATGAGTCTCTGTTTGGCTGGCTGCTAGATAATTGCAGTTTGCAGTGAGTAATCAGAGCAACAAAGAGGAGAAAAGAGGGAGGGAGCGAAAAGGGCAGAAGGACGGGAGGGGATAGAGGGAGAGGGTGGAGGGATGGGAGGGGATAGAGGGAGGAGAGAGAGCGGGAGGGAGAGGAGAGAGAGAGAGGGAGGAAGGGAGGGGAGTTGAAGGGATAGATGGAGGGGATAGAGCGACGGGAGAGGATAGAGGGACTGGAGAGGAGAGGAGAGAGGGACTGGAGAGGAGAGGAGAGAGGGACTGGAGAGGAGAGGAGAGAGGGACTGGAGAGGAGAGAGGGACTGGAGAGGAGAGAGGGACTGGAGAGGAGAGAGGGACTGGAGAGGAGAGAGGGACTGGAGAGGAGAGGAGAGAGGGACTGGAGAGGAGAGGAGAGAGGGACTGGAGAGGAGAGGAGAGAGGGACTGGAGAGGAGAGGAGAGAGGGGATGATATGAGAGGAGGAAAGGATAGGGGGAGAGGGACTGGAACTGCCCTTATGGTCCCCTTTACACTGTGTACCTGCCCATATGCCAGGAAGGACAGTAAATTCAATATTGTCACAACTGATGAACAGATGACGATACAACACTCTCTGGACAATTTTTTACAGTACCTGTAATGACTTGCCTAAACCTAAATATAGCACCAATATCAATCGGTCCATTTTAGCTTGATCTGATAGTGATGACTGTAGAGCCTCTACGCCACGCCATCCGTCTTGGATCGGTTTCCCCGGCAACTATCTCAAATCCTGGTGGAGCGATGTTTTTACAATCATTCAAATCTTTGGTGGCAAAATTAATATGCGCCACAAACTCATACATTTCTTTCCTTTTTACTGGTGACCCGAAATCAAGAAAGCTTAGAATATTAAAAAAAAAAACGTATTTTTAAATAAATGACTGGTTTCGTGTGTTAAATTGATAGTGCAGGGAGAGTAGACCCTAGCAGCACTAACAGGGCTAACCGGGATCAGCCGTCTGTGATGGTGGGTTGAGCTGTGATCAGATGTTGGTGTATCAGCATCAATCTCACACCTACTGGGTTCTTCAATGATGGCTATAGGGGTTCTTCAATGATGGCAGTAGGGGTTCTTCAATGATGGCTGTAGGGGTTCTTCAATGATGGCTGTAGGGGTTCTTCAATGATGGCTATAGGGGTTCTTCAATGATGGCTGTAGGGGTTCTTCAATGATGGCTGTAGGGGTTCTTCAATGATGACTATAGGGGTTCTTCAATGATGGCTATAGGGGTTCTTCAATGATGGCTATAGGGGTTCTTCAATGATGGCTATAGGGGTTCTTCAATGATGGCTGTAGGGGTTCTTCAATGATGGCTATAGGGTTGCAGGTTTGTGTTCCACCCCAGCAATAACACACTGGTTTCTACTAATCAGGGGCTTAGTGTATTTTCTGCCTGTGTGTCTACACGGTGTGTGTGTGTGTGTGTGTGTGTGTGTGTCTACACGGTGTGTGTGTGTGTGTCTACACGGTGTGTGTGTGTGTGTGTGTGTGTGTGTGTGTGTGTGTGTGTCTACACGGTGTGTGTGTGTGTGTGTGTGTGTGTCTACACGGTGTGTGTGTGTGTGTGTGTCTACACGGTGTGTGTGTGTGTGTGTGTGTGTGTGTGTGTGTGTGTGTGTGTGTCTACACGGTGTGTGTGTGTGTGTGTGTGTGTCTACACGGTGTGTGTGTGTGTGTGTGTGTGTCTACACGGTGTGTGTGTGTGTTTATACGGTGTGTGTGTGTGTGTCTACCACATGGATAAGTGGTCCATTAGTGCGTGTGAGGAAATGCAGCAGACAGGCCTGTTTGGAGACATGCAGCACTAAAGTGTAACAACACGTGTGTAACTGAGCCCCGGCACACACACCCATCTGTTCATCCATCACACACACACCCATCTGTTCATCCAGAGGAGTCCATTAGTTTGAGCCTTGTTGTTTTCATGGTTCGTTTCGGAGTTAAGTGCATCTATTGACTTGTGTGGTTATTGACGGCCATTTTTCCCATCAATTTGCCCGAAAGGACGAGAGGAGACTCTTTTCAACATGGCAGCGCCTCGCTGTCTCAACAAGGACCTCCATCATCATTACAATACACTGAGTGGACAAAACATTACGAACGCCTTCCTGATATTGAGTTGCACCCCATTTTGGCACACAGAACAGCCTCAATTCATCAGGTCATGGACTCTAGCGTTCCACAGGGATGCTGGCCCATGTTGACTCCAATGCTTCCCACTGTTGTGTCAAGTTGGCTGGATGTCCTTTGAGTAGTGGACCATTCTTGATACACACAGGAAACTGTTGAAAAGGCACTTAAATATTTTGTCTTGCCCATTCACCCTCTGAATGGCACACATACACAATCCACGTCTCAATTGTCTCTAGGCTTAAAAATCATTATTTAACCCGTCTCCTTCCTTTCATCTACACTGATTAAAGTGGATTTAACAAGAGACCTCAATAAGGGATCATAGCTTTTACCAGTCTGCCATGGATGTTTTTTTTTTTACAGTCAGTGTTATATTGTTACTCTGTTAGATTAAAGGACCATTTGCAATAGAACAATGAGTGGGCCTAATGTGTTGTTGTTGGGATAGCAGTCCAACGGCGTAAGAACCAAGTCTCTCGTGCGTATATCTCTGAAACGGATTGTTTTGTGCCTGGGTCTGGAGGCGATTTGTGTAATTGTCATATGCGTATGGCACACAGGGAACACACACACACACACACACACACACACACACACACACACACAGCTGATTCTCTACCCCTTGTTCCACCCCTCCTGTTTCCTCTGCGAGTCCAGCCATGCATCATCTCTCTCATCACGCTCTATCTAAGGAAAACATCTCATCAGACCTACTTTATCTCCAGCTCCTCTGGGTGGGTGGCAGGGCCGTTGTCTTTCTCACACTTTAGTGCAATTTCATTTTCTCATGTACTGTATCTGGTACATTTCAGAGCTCAGTGGCTGTACGGTAACACGCTATACATGACGTCAGAGCTCAGTGGCTGTACGGTAACATGCTATACATGACATCAGAGATCAGTGGCTGTACAGTAACATGCTATACATGACATCAGAGCTCAGTGGCTGTACGGTAACATGCTATACATGACGTCAGAGCTCAGTGGCTGTACGGTAACATGCTATACATGACGTCAGAGCTCAGTGGCTGTACGGTAACATGCTATACATGACATCAGAGCTCAGTGGCTGTACGGTAACATGCTATACATGACGTCAGAGATCAGTGGCTGTACGGTAACATGCTATACATGACGTCAGAGCTAAATTAAGAGGAGTCTATGTATTTTGAAAGATGATGTTGAGGATTTTAATAAATACCGCTTTCATGTCATACAAGCAAGCCAAACACCTGTGAGTCCAAATGTGCATTTTATATTTCCATGTCATAAATCTCATGTCATATACACTGTCAATGTTATTTTTGATTTACAGTTACAATGTACAGGGTCCACAGATCCTCAAAAAGTTCTACAGCTGCACCATCCAGAGCATCCTGACGGGTTGCGTCACTGCCTGGTATGGCAACTGCTTGGCCTCCAACCGTAAGGCACTACAGAGGGTAGTGCGTACGGCCCAGTACATCACCGGGGCCAAGCTTCCTGCCCTCCAGGACCTCTATACCAGGCGGTGTCAGAGGAAGGCCCTAAACATTGTCAAAGACTCCAGCCAACCTAGTCATAGACTGTTCTCTCTGCTACCGCACAGCCAGCTGTACTGGAGCACCAAGTCTAGGTCCAAGAGGCTTCTAAACAGCTTCTACCCCCAAGCCATAAGTCTCCTGAACATCTAATCAAATGGCTACCCAGACTATTCCCCCAACCCCTCTTCTACCCTGCTGCTACTCTCTGTCATTATCTATGCATTGTTACTTTAATAACTCTACCTACATGTACATATTACCTCAACTAACCGGTTCCCCCTCTCATTGACTCTGTACCGGTACCCCCCTGTATATAGTCTCGCTATTGTTATTTTACTGCTGATCTTTAATTACTTGTTACTTTTATTTATTATTCATATTTTTTATATTTTTTAACTGCATTGTTGGTTAGGGGCTCGTCAGTAAGCGTTTCACTGTAAGGTGAACACCTGTTGTATATTGCCGCATGTGACTAATACAATTTAATTTTGATTTGAAGAAGACGTGGCGTTAAATCCTGGGTTTTCCTGAACAGAATGAGCCTATGTTTGTTGTTTTGTGAAGAAAATTTGATGCGGACCAGACAACAAATGCGGTGAAAAGTACAGTAAAGGTAAAATGCACATAAAATCAAGTGTAATGTTTGGATTCAGTCTTGTGTCAGATAAACTGTTGTCCGTTCACCTTAACCCACCTCCAAGTCAATCCTGCTCCAGAGGACAGGCCTCGGTGTAACGCTCATTTCCTTCGACGATAAACGCGAATCCGACCATCACCCCCGGTGAGACAAAACCGCGACTCGTCAGTGAAGATCACTTTTTGCCAGTCCTGTCTGGTCCAGCGACGGTGGGTTTGTGCCCATAGGCGACATTGTTGCCGGTGATGTCTAGTGAGGACCTGCCTTACAGCAGGCCTACAAGGCCTCAGTCCAGCCTCTCTCAGCCTATTGCGGACAGTCTGAGCACTGATGGAGGGATTGTGCGTTCCTGGTGTAACTCGGGCAGTTGTTGTTGCCATCCTGTACCTGTCCCGCAGGTGTGATGTTCGGATGTACCGATCCTGTGCAGGTGTTGTTACACGGAGTCTGCTACTGCGAGGACGATCAGCTGTCCGTCCCGTCTCCTTGTAGCGTCGTCTTAGGTGTCTCACAGTACGGACATTGCAATTTATTGCCCTGGCCACATCTGCAGTCCTCATGCCTCCTTGCAGCATGCCTAAGGCACGTTCACGCAGATGAGTAGGGACCCTGGGCATCTTTCTTTTGGTGTTTTTCAGAGTCAGTAGAAGACCTCTTTAGTGTCCTAAGTTTTTATAACTGTGACCTTAATTGCCTACCATATGTAAGCTGTTAGTGTCTTAACGACCGTTCCACAGGTGCATGTTCATTAATTATTTATGGTTCATTGAACAAGCATGGGAAACAGAGTTTAAACCCTTTACAATGAAGATCTGTGAAGTTATTTGGATTTTGACTAATTATCTTTGAAAGACAGGGTCCTGAAAAAGGGACGTTTATTTTTTTTGCTGAGTTTATTTAATTTTCCCATAATTACTACCATGGTTATGCATTTTCATATTTATTCTGTAAGAAACATTTCAATGTATCCATACAGGCCAATTGTAAGGAGTTAATCAAACTGCTCAAGACTGATGACTACTGAACCAGAATTATATAGTGCCTAGTTATTTTTTAAAATGTTTTGTATTCTTTTAAACGTTATTTGCACACCTGAAAGGAAGCCGCTCCAACCAAACGATCATGGCACTTCTGTCTCTTCGCAGCAAAATCTGCAGAGCTGAGATGGTTGTATGTCCCATATATTTAACATTTTGTTTGTGGCAAGAATTTTGTACAATAATTTAAGATGAAAAGCACAAAGTGTTGAATCTTGCGTTGTTTTGTATATTAGCCAATACACCTTGTGCCACCGGAATCGGAACATTAAAATCTCCTCCCAGCTGTGTATTGTAGTGGCGTACCTGTCAACATTTTGTTCCTCAAATGATACTTGTATACTTTTCTATTTATGTCATTTTTACTCACACACAACCTCAAAACTATGAAATAACACATGGAATCATGTAGTAACAGCTTTGCACACCTCATGAAGCTGGTTGAGAGAATGCAAAGCTGTCATCAAGGTAAAGGCTGGCTACTTTGAAGAATCTTAAATCTAAAATATATTTTGATTTGTTTAACACTTTTTTTTGGTTACTGCATGATTTCATGTGTTCTTTCATAGATTTGATGTCTTCACTATTATTCTACAATGTATAAAATAGTAAAAATAAAGAAAAGAATGAGTAGGTGTGTCCAAACTTTTGGTACTGTATATAGGCACGGTTTATCTTGTCTGGCTTAGCGTTCCAGATAAAGTGACACATTTTTTGCACATATCATTTGCTAAGTGAGTAATCTGGAGTAGGCAGCGCTGCTTCAAACATTTTGCTTCAAACATTTTGCTTCCTCTTTAAAATATAATTTGGAGAGTCACAGATGACTCCGTCCTTTGTAACGAGTTTCTGCAAATTCCTTTTTTGGTAGCATTCCTGTGTTGATTCAGGACACTTTTTTGTGCATTTTTCTAAATTGTCCATCCAGTTTTCAAAAATGTTTGTAATAGATTCCATAAGACTGTTCTTGAATAAGTTATTCCAGTTCTTTTTGTTTTAACTCTTACCTTGTTTTGTGCCTCTGTAGTACCATCTACCTGTACAGTTACGTATTTCCCTTCTAAGTCTTGTCTCTTCAGACAGAAACTGATTTTTCTTTAATGATGAATATTAAATTTAATGATCTGAAGGTACATTTAAAGGTATCCCAAAAAATTATCAATCAAATGTATTTATAAAGCTCTTTTTACATCAGCCGATGTCACAAAGTGCTATACAGAAACCCAACCTAAAACCCCAAAACTGCAAGCAATGCAGATGTAGAAGCACAGGGGATTTACTCAACCTATATTGCGATGAAGAAATTCTGTTTATAAATGAGTTTGTCATAAGAACAAATTGTCCTCCAGTAGACTTGGATTACTTTTTCAATATCCCTGTTCAAGTGGAAATTCTGTAAGAGTTCAGTGATGGACAATTAGATGATGGTCCGATCGCATTCTGTCTACTATCAGTACTTTTTAACCTTTTAGTGCCAGAGAGAAAGAGACAATAAGGTAGTCAAAAACGACTAGCTTAAGTCAACTCCACGTACAGTTGAAGTCAGAAGTTTACGTACACTTTCAACCACTCCACAAATTACAGTTTTGGCAAGTCAGTTAGGACATCTACTTTGTGCATGACACAAGTCATTTTTCCAACAATTGTTTACAGACAGATTATTTCACTTATAATTAATTCACTGAATCACAATTCCAGTGGGTCAGAAGTTGACTGTACCTTTAAACAGCTTGGAAACTTCCAGAAAATGATGTCATGGCTTTAGAAGCTTCTGATAGGCTAATTGACATCATTTGAGTGAATTGGAGATGTACCTGTGGATGTATTTCAAGGCCTACCTTCAAACGCAGTGCCTCTTTGCTTGACATCATGGGAAAATCAAAAGAAATCAGCCAAGACCTCAGAAAAAGAATTGTAGACTTCCACAAGTATGGTTCATCCTTGGGAGCAATTTCCAAATGCCTGAAGGTACCACGTTCATCTGTACAAACAATAGTACTCAAGTATGAACACCATGGGACCGCGCAGCCGTCATACCGCTCAGGAAGGAGACGCGTTCTGTCTCCTAGAGATGAACGTACTTTGCTGCGAAAAGTTTTTGTTTTAGGTTATTGAATTAATCTCCCAGTGTCTGGTAGAATACTGAACCAGGTTTTCCTCTGTGTTTAGCTCCATTCCATTTCATTTTTTTTATCCTGAAAAACTCCCCAGTCCTTAACGATTACAAGCATACCCATAACGTGATGCAGCCACCACTATGCTTGAAAATATGGAGAGTGGTACTCAGTTATGTTTTTATATTGTATTTGCCCCAAACATAACTATTGTATTCAGGACAAAAAGTTAATTGATATCACACATGATAACATACGCACTTTACACATACAGTACCAGTCAAAAGTTTGGACACACCTACTCATTCAAGGGTTTTTCTTTATTTTTTTTTATTTTTTACATTGTAGAACAATAGTGAAGACACCAAAACTATGAAATAGCACATATGGAATCATGTACTAACCAAAAAAAGTGTTAAACAAATCAAAATATGTTATATATTTGAGATTCTTCAAAGTAGCCACCCTTTGCCTTGATGACAGCTTAGCACACTTACATCTGAAAATTGCACCAAAGTGATTGAAAAAAAAAAAACCTGTAGAGGGCTGGAGAAGAGGGGGAAAGGTGGAAAATTGCATCAGTAACACACCTGAGGAGCCAAAGTCTGACTTGTCTCGCTGTTTGTGTGTCTGTCTGCGTGGCTCGTAGCATGGAATTCACACAATGGATTTAGAAAATAAATCAAATTTGGAAAAACGAATGAATAAGCTCATTTAATTCCCTTTTCATTCCAGTTCTGTCATTATTGCTGTGGACAGAGAACATTATGGTAATTTACCTCAACACACTCATCACTCGCTTTAGACTTAATGGAGTCGAGATGCACAAATAAACTAATGTTTTTTTTTTTCAACGAGCTCTTTGCTGAACAAAACTGATTTAAACCCATCTGGTCCAGTTTATTTTGCCTGGGCGTTCCAGTCTCCTGCTTATTTATATCTTATGGTGCATTATTGCATTGTAATGGTATTCAGCAGGATACGTCCCCATTGATTATTGAAGAATATAACCTATTAATTAATGATACGTCCCCATTGATTATTGAAGAATATAACCTATAAATGAATGATACGTACCCATTGATTATTGAAGAATAAAAGGTATAAATTAATAATCTGTACCCATTGATTATTGAAGAATATAACCTATTAATTAATGATATGTATCCATTGATTATTGAAGATTATAACCTATAAATTAATTATACGTATCCATTGATTATTGAAGAATAAAATGTATAAATTAATGATATGTACCCATTGATTATTGAAGAATATAACCTATAAATGAATGATACGTATGCATTGATTGTTGAAGAATATAACCTATAAATGAATGATACGTACCCATTGATCATTGAAGAATAAAAGGTATAAATTAATGATACGTACCCATTGATTATTGAAGAATATAACCTACAAAGTAATGATACGTATCCATTGATTATTGAAGAATATTATTCAGAAATGCATCATGAGCTCAGTTCAACTGTCGTACCAAAATGTAAGCTTTGTTAAAACATGGTTAAAACTATATTTGTTATAGCATGGATAGTCAGTCCTTTTCATCCGTAGCTCTGTCTATGAATTTGAGAGTGGATACATTTCTTCAGACTCATCCCTCAGATTTATACCAAATCACAGGTGGGTTTACCGCTTTGTTTGTTTCAATTAAGGACTTTTTCTCTCTCTCTCTCTTGCTATCTGTCTGTCTCTCTCTCTCTCTTGCTATCTGTCTGTCTCTATCTCCCGCTATCTGTCTCTCTTTTTCTCTCTCCTGCAATCTGTCTCTCTCTCTCTCCTGCTCTCTCTCTCTCTCTCTCTCTCTCTCTCTCTCTCTCTCTCTCTCCCCTGCTATCTCTCTCTCCCCTGCTATCTCTCTCTCTCTCTCCTGCTATCTCTCTCTCTCTCTCTCCTGCTATCTCTCTCTCTCTCTCTGTCTCTCTCTCCTGCTTTCTGTCTCTGTCTCTCTCTCTTTCTCTCTCCTCTCTCTCTCTCTCTCTCTCTCTCTCCTGCTCTCTTTCTCTCCTGCTATCTGTCAATTTAATTAAAAAAATAATTCAATTTGC